>BDDC01002861.1:0-10030 GCA_001662425.1 Chlamydomonas sphaeroides | reverse complement strand
CGCACGCACGCACGCACGCACGCACGCACGCATGCACGCACGCATGCACGCACGCACGCACGCACGCATGCACGCACACACGCACGCACACACACAGTACCCACTTGGAGCTGTCGTCCAGATGACGGAGCCGTAGCTGTGGGTTTGGGGGGGCACACGTGTCGCATCAGTGGGTGACGTCATGCGTGCACACATCCGGTTGGGGGCCGTGTGCAACGCAGTGCACACGAAATGGCCCTCCGGGCATGCTGGCCCGGGACACGGTGACTGTGACCCATGGGCCAGTAAACCCCTGGGCTGTTGGCCCCAGCGACCATGACACAGCAGTCACGACCCACAGCAACTTCCTGTGAAGTGCTCCGTGGTTGATGGCACAGTCTTTACTCATGTTCGCCGCTGAGCAACTGCTACCCCATCAAGCGCCGCAATGTTGCTTGTGCTTGCACGCAGGGTTGCGTGCAGGTGCCAGCTAGCTGCTGTGCTGACGCACGCCCAGGAAGGGTGAATGCCACCCCATCCCATGGTGCCAACGCACCGGTTGTACAGGTTGAGCACGCCCTCATCTGTGAGCATCAGCTTGAAGGGTGCATGCTGAATGCCTCGGTCCGGCTGGATCCAGTTGCCAAAGGTGTCAGAGCTGTCGAGGTGTGTGGGCAGGGGAGCTGACGTGGTGCGTCGCATTGTGGTCGTCGTGATTGGGGCCACATGTGTATGGTATCAACGCCCCCTTGAGCCCTCGGGTTTGTCAGCCATGTGTGCGACCCCTTACCCGCCATATACGGTGCCAGCGCCATCCATCCTCTGTGCATGGGACGGTTCAGGTTGGGTCGGGGTTGGTTTGAGGTTGGTTAGCTGGGTGGAGTTTATGGGGTAAGTGGGCTTCAAGAGTGCATTGAGATTTGGTTGTGGCGTTGCGTTGGGGTTAGGACGGGCATGGCGGCGAGGCACGGGGCTGGGTGGGATGGGGTGATTGTCCGTTTACCCCGGTCGGGATCTGCACCCCATCCAGCTGCGCATGAACTATGTAATGTGATGATGCAACTATCAATCCACCTATGCAGGAGTTCTGCCATGTACAGCCACACTAGGCTGCTCACGCACCATAAGCTTGTGCTCTCCGGCGTCTGACAGGGTGAGGACGAAAGAGGTAATCCTGGAATCCACGCCCACGCACCAACTGTAGGAATTGGGTATGTGGCAGCCATGACCGGGGCGTGTTTGATCAGCAGTGTAGTTCACTTGCACACAGAAACATCACTACTTGGCGCCACGTTTGTGTCGGATTGTGGCAACTTCAATGGGCAGTGGTGCAGTCCAGCAGACCTCACACAAGGGCGGGAGGCGCGCTCAAAACGATGATGCAGAGGTTGCCATCGTTTCCCACCAACAACACATATGCTCGATCTGCAGTGGGTCAGCCAAACATAAACACCCATACGCCAGTGGGGTTGCAGGGGCCCATGGTGATCGCCTACTGCTCGCTCACTGGGGCTGTACAGACGGTTGCACTCCCAGCCATCGACGATGTGGGGGCCCACGGATGTGCTGGCGTGAGGGGCGCCCGTAGGGACACGGTAAAGTCCGCAGTGTGGTGTTCCGGGCAGAGGGCAATTGGTGACGGAGGGGTGGCAGACCTCGTTGGGGTGAAGGGTCAGCTCGTATACAAGCTCTGCGGGTGGGGTTCAGGCAGGCATGGTGGGGGCAAGCCGTGTATGCGGCATGGTGTTGCTAGTGTTGCGTGGTGCACAGGTGGATACCACGACCAGCCGCGAGAGGTGCAGTGGGCTGTACGCATGCAGTCGGTACATGTACTCGTGCGTGGCAGCTAGTGCAGCACCCGGGTTTATGCAGGCACGCGCATGGCTTACATTGATAACCCCGTGCCCATACGCAGGCATCGCAAATGCACGCCCCCCCCGACCAACAACAACACGCTCGCACGGGCTCCAGCCAGCGGCTCTCTGGAGACGTCCCATCAACACGCACGGCCACGCACCCCGCCCCCGTTTTGATGCGGCCAGGTGCTATGGAGCATTCGCTCAAGCATTCGATGGCGCCAAAACACACATGCCGCCCTTGCTGCCCGTGGCACTGACCTCTAAAGTGTTTCGGACACCAGGTTGCTGGGGCGTGGGGCCAGCCCGTAGCTGTGGGCGTTCATGGGAAACCGGCGGGCAACAACTGAGTTGCGGGGGATGTGGGGGTGCCCGGCCAGCCGGCCCGGGAGCATCGGGGTGTGTTCCAGTGTTAGGTAGGACAGAACCCCACACATGTGTGTGTAAGTTCAGAATCAAATATCATCATTTGGTGGATTCGAAACTTGAATTTTGACTTTGCACCCGGGCAGCAATGGGATTGGGTTGTGGGTGAGGAGCCAGCCCAGCAAGCCGTGTGCTAGCTCTGAGCTACGTCTTATGTTAACACCCCGGTTGATACATACCGTCTCTTGTGTATGCCCGCCCGCACCTGCTACATCGTGACTGCAGCCATTGCTGCTACGAATGATGGAGCGCTGGGTGTTCAGCGTGTACGGCTGCGTATGTTCGTGGGCAGTCCGACGTCGTCGTCAGCAGGAGTGTGTGGTGCATATGCGTGCAGCACGGATGCAAGCAGGACTAGTGCACAGCATGTCGTGCTGGAACGGGCAGGAGGCGCATGGGTGAGCAAGTGTTTGAAGGCAGCCGTGCAGCGGCTCGGCAGCAGCGCCATAAGGATTCGTGACGGCCATCAACCTCACATCGTCAGCCTTGATGCAGATCCTGAGGGGTGGTGTCGTCGAACGGGCCACGCCAATTTGCGACAACGGGGCGCATTTTTGAAGGAGCGACATGGGGGCCGCGGACACACGAGAGAGGCGCAAACAATGCCGTGCATTGCAGGGATTGCGGGGCCGCTTGCTGCTCACGATCACGGCCGTGCTACAGTACCAATTCCATCTGACGCTGAGAGCCCCCGACTCCCGCCTGCTCTGAAACAACACCAGCATCCTCTTACCCTGAGGGGCGCACGCGGCATCAGGCAAGCATACGGCTGCTCACACACTGGTCCTGGGCATGTGTATCCCACTCTTGGCACCCTGCCCTGTGCATGCCCGGCTCACAATCAAAGGCGCCGCCGTCCCCGCAGTCCACGCGTTTCCGTACTCCGCCTACGTCACCTATGCACCAAGTGTCAGAAGGCCTGCACGGGTGGGGGGCGGGTCGCCACCCCATAGCACCACCCGTTAGCGGGGCAGCAGGAAAAGACCCATTGTTCAACTGTGGTTGAGCGTGCTAGGCCCTCGTGGCCAGGCGAGCATGCATGCGAGCACTGGCGCCGGGCCCACTAGCCTAGCGAGGTGATCGCCCAGCGGCTGGTGACGGGGGCTTTGCTCACAGGGGGCATGTAGGCCTCGTGGCCCAGGCCGTATCGTTGTTACGGTTGCGCAGCTCAGCATGCCTGCGTGCGGTATGGCACAGCAGGTAGTGCAACATGTGCACACCAAGCGGTGTGGGCGACCAGCAAGCTACGCTGAGGCAGGTGCTGATGTGGCCAGAGCTGTGCTGTAGTGAAGACCGCGGCCCGGTGTAGGCGGCAGCATTGCCAAGCAGCAATGCAGGTGTTCGCACGTACGCACCCGTCGTCAGTGACCACAAGCGTGAATGGGCCGAGTGATTCGCCCTGGTACTCCGGGTACGTGTAGCCCCAGTTGCTGCTGTCTGCCTTTTGCACACCGGGGTTACCGGGACCAAACAGAATCCCTGCGGCCGGCCCACACGCACGTATGCGATTGCCAAACACGTTCCATGCTCCCGCTGGCAGAAGCATGGGCGTGTGATCGATACGAAGCCACTCACAGTAACCGGCCTTGTGAAGGACCAGCCGGGAGTCGATAAGCAACGTGTTACCGGTGTCATTAAAAGCATCTGACATAGTTTTCCTGACCCAAGCCTCCCGTGACGGCCGTGTGCGTATCTTGATAAATGCACAGGTTGCCTGAGCCGTGGCGGGTGGCAGCACATATGGGGCTTGGAGGGGTCGGCACATGGCCGAGCGGGGTGGTGGCCGCACCAAAACAGCTTTCGGAGCACAATCTTACCATTGCGTTGCTGTAAGGTCGGTGGGGGTTTGAGTCGGCATGGCCATTGGGGCGCGCATGGGGAGCATGTTCTGTCAAGGTTGCTTGGCAGCAGAAGGGTCAATCGCAGCACGGCGTGTGGCAGCAGCATATGGACCGCACGCCATGGCAGCATCATGGCGGCATCTCTGCACTAGCCAGCAACAACTGCGCCCTCGGCACGTCCATGGCTGCATCCTGCAACATGTGAACTGCGCCGCACCATGTTGAGGCTGTATTTACCATTTCCCTGCGCACACATGCAAAACGCAGTTTTCAATCTGGCAGCGCATCCGTCTCTGCACACACAGCGGCTTAAGCGGCTCTGCACATGCCAACAACTAACGCTACCATCCCCGCGTGATGGCCGCTTACACTGGGACCCGCCGTTTAAATGGTTGGGCGTTTGTTGCATATCGCCGGTGTGCAGGTGTGAGGGACGCAGGACGTCAGCATTGGTGTCTCAGTTTCATGATGGCCGCACCGCAGACACACCGCCACCCAGCCCACAAGCAGGCCCATAGCAACATGCCAAGCTATCGGCGGCTGCGGATGCCCACACACCTCCTGATCCTGTTGCACCGCCATGCCGGCGCATAATCGTCTGAATTTTAGTATGGCGAATGTGGAAAGGTACAAAGTAGTGTAAGGGCAGGAAGCAACCCCCACACAATTCTTGGAGCTGAGCTAGCCGTAACCCAATCTAGTGATGCCGTACACACCCATCGGCATGCCACTCGTGCCGCCATGGCGGCCACTGGCCAGTGCAAGACTGGTGATACAGCGCATGCGTGTGTCTGCGTTGTGTGTCCGGACCCACCAGTATTAGCCCACATGGCGCACTCGTTCATGGGCGTCCAGTTCTCATTGCACGGTACTTGCGAGGCAAGTGGATTGCAGTATCCAGTCGTTTGTGCCCCAATCGTAGCCGTGGAGATGTGTCGCGGCCGATCTGTGCCGGAGCAAGGCAGGAGTCATGATCTCCTCTCAGCCGGCGGTGCAAGGCATGTCATCATCTCCCCTCCATGCCAGCTCCCCTTCATGTCAGCTCCCCTCGGCTCCTCTCCTGTCCCCCTCTCCCGCCCCCCTCCTTACTGTGTGAGGGACTTTGCCTCCAAATCCAACTGTTGCGTAGGGGGTGGCATGCACATACAGGGAAGCGAGGGGAATGTCAGTGAAGGAACTTGGGTATGAAGATGCCCTCGGCGAGTTCGATTGATTGGAGGGTGCCGTGTGCGTGGCGGCACAGACATTATCCCTGCCTGCGTGCACTTAAGCTCTGAGCCCGGAATGCAGTGAATTACACAGCTGATCACTAAGACAAGTACCCATCAGCATTAAGGAATGAATAATAAAAATCTTTCACCGACGTACGTGTCGTTGGTCTGCAGCAACCACTCGTTGGTGTGAAGGTTGAGCATCGCGGCCAGCACGCCTGTGGGCCCCCCCGCTGCGAGCAGCGAGCGATATCCCACAATCGGGCACACGGCCTTAAGTGTTGCCGCGCAAATGATGTACTCACCGTTCTTCGCGTGTATCTGGAATTGTCCAAGGATCCACACATGAGCGTGTGCACGGGGGCAAGGATGTATGCGAGGCACCAGTCACGGTTAGAATGAGGGCCATCAGCCTGGGGTCCTCCAAAGCACCAACAATGCACTGACGTCTATCATGTTTCGCGCACAGCACCAGCAACGTCATCGCCCAGGAAACGCCCAGGAAGCAGCAGCGCAGATAGAGGCCGAGGCTTCACCCTTGCTTGGCAGCTGTGTTTCGGAGGGCGGCAGAGAGACCCCCCGCAGCACACACATAGCCCAGGGGCTGGGCCGCCGGCTGACCTTCAGTGTGTGGCATCCTGGAGCCAGTGTCGTGTCATTGCTGGTAGTCCGATCCAGGCGCGCGGACGCGAGGAAGACATCGTCCATGTATACATCGCCCTGGCGACAAGCAGGGCGCATGACAGCCGGGGGCATCGAGCACCCTAGTCAGCATCACCCGGATCCGTTGCATCTGGTCTTGTGCGTGGCTGGTCGTGGGCAACGGGCCAAGAGCCGACGTGCCATCGATACATGTCGATACACGTGCCACCGATTGACAGGTTGCAGCAGGTAGATCTGTACGCGTTGTCAACCCTGGCCCGAATCCTGTGCGTGACGGGAAGGGTGATATGATCGGGGCAACACATGGGCGGTGTGCGTGAGAAGGTGCGTGGACCTGAACCTGAGCTTGCCCTGCTGTAAGAAGCACCAGCAGGCCCCATGTCTTTGGACACTTCCGTCAGTCTCTCGCAGCACCGCAGCTGCACCGCCACTGCCCCACCTGACGTTCATGGTGTAGGGTGTAATGAATTCGATGAAGAAGTCAAACTCGGGACCGTTCTCGCCCGTCGCTCCAGCCCTGTTCCAGATCCACCCGTGCGTGCATGCAACAGGCGGCACCGAGGACATGTGCACACCAGGAAAGCGGCTTGCGTCCATCCAGCGGCATGCTTGCTTGCAGCGGCATGCTTGCTTGTTCGCTGACCGTACCTCCCTCCGCTCGCAGCGCGCCCATGCGCATCACCCCCCGGGCTAGTGCGCCTCGGCACCCTGCTGGCTCGCAAGCACCTAGCGCCCAGGCGCCCTAGCCAGCATGTGCACACGACAGCACCCAGGCCGCCACCCGCACACGTGCTTACTTGGCAGGCAGGGTGCCCCACGGCGCATCGGTGCCAAGTCCACCTACGAAACTGTGCCAGTTGAAGGCATTGTCGCCCACAACGGCGGCATCTGCAGGCACACGCAAGCATTGCGCGACAACCATGCATCAGTTGACGCCCACGGCACGGCAAGCGGACGCGCAGGCACGTAGCGTATGTTGCGCCCATCAGCAGTGCGGCCGAGGAGCGATGGCAGCCAGGCCAGCTCACAGTAGGTGAAGCTCGGGCACAGGCTCTGCGAGGCATGGTAATACGGGTGTGGGTGTGTGTGGTTGCAATGGCCATAAGCAGGTTGGCAGGCGGGTGGTACAGCAGAGGAGGGCAAGGGGGCGTATGCTTGGGTGTGCGAGTCGTCAAGCACTGCTGGGTCAGAAAACCATTTGATTGCCCGACATCCTCACCTCCATGTTGGCTTGCGGCCAGCCCGTGATATTGTTGGCTGCAGCCAGGCCATGCGGGGGCCGGGGGACAGAGCTTGATTGGTGGCTGGTGGCGGCCCAAAACATGATGCGCTGGACGGACCAGGCACATACAGAATACATGCTGCCATTGGGCCGGCAGCCGAGTGCCGAAGGCATGTACAGCGACCTGATGCCGCGGCGGTGGCTTGGCCCTCCTAAGAAACCCTCGGACAGCCATGTCTGAGGTGGGGCTGGGCCGGCTTCCGCTGATGTGTGGTAGCTACCGCAAATGCTATTCGACGACGGGGGACACATCATGGTACACATGATGCAGATCAAGAGTAAGCAATGCCACCCTGGTTCTTACGCTGGAATCCACTTGTGCACAGGTCTGAACTACTATTATACATCACGCCAAGGTTGCCTTGGCTGCGGTACAAAGGGTCGCGACATCAAAGCGTGTCATAGATGGCAGCACGACCCCCCACGGGCAGCCGCCAATGTACAGTCTCTGTCCAGACACCAAGCAACCCGGGTGTGAAGTGCTCCGCACTACGCAGTTCACCCTGCTTATGCGGCCTCACGTGTCGATGCAGACGCTGTTGGTCATTTAAAATGAGTTGTGTACAAGGGGGATAGGGAGGGGTGTCAGGAAGGCGGGCCAGACGGGCCGGCCACAAGTGGGAACCTTGAGCCAACCCCACTCGCAGCCAGCAGCGTCTTACTCTGCACGGCAGGGGTTCGCGGGGCAGCACGTATAGCGCACTTCAGCGGGCGGTTAGGCGCAACCGCAAGGTGGCCGGCAGGAGGCCCTGCTGCACATACACTGCCATGCTGTAGCCATGCTTAGCACCCCTAGGCCCGGGCGACTCACAGTCCATTGTCCTATCGCCGTCGCCTGCAGGACAACGGGGGCAGCACAGTCAGGTGCAATGAGCTTGCAGAGGGGTGCTCCTGCAGGCTGCTCGCTGCCCGGGCCGGCGAGCTTGGCAATGCGGCCACACGTGTGCGTGCACTCACAGTCGGCCAGCACAGCCAGCTGGGAGGAATCGATACACCAGGACGTCTTGACGCATCGGTCTGAGGCGATGAATCAGTTGATGCCACCACAGGTGAGGGACACACGAGATGACCAGTAATTTGCTTGCGGGCGGCTCCTCGAACGACATCAGCCCGGTCATTCGTCTGGACTACCCAGCTCACCGCGGAAGCTAGTCCAGGTCTTTACACTGTTGCGATCCACCACCGCCACCTTGCCTGGGAGATCAGGCGAGTGTGACATACAGTGCACACCCACCTTCTGCTGCATGGTAGATATGCCAGGGAGGCGCTTACCCGACTGCACCGCTTGCTGTGGACGCAGGGAAGCGCACACGGTGCCCAGGTGGGGTGGGGGTCCATAGGCGGCGGTCGGTGGGGTGGGGGTATGGGAGCACAAATCTAGGAGGATATGCCACGTGGCAGCTGCAACGGGGTGCGGGCACGCACCGCTAGTCCATTTAACCAGCCGTTGTCGATACCGGTGACTCCTCCCTCCGTACAGCATCGCAACGCCCCTGCGCCATGTCCCTCTGCTTACTCTGCTTCTTCCCTCCCTCTCCAGGCCCGGGCGGGGAGCCCGCGGGGGCGGCCGCCGCTGGCCCCTCCTCTAACCGCGGCGTCGCAGGTGCGCGGTGCGCCGGGCAGCGGCGGGGCGAGGGGTGAGGGTCGCAGGTTCACAGTGTGCCGGGCCGCCATCCACCATCCTGCCATGCTGACTCAGACAATCCTGTTGCCCTCTTGCCGACGTGCGGACTTCCGCAGGAGCTGTACAGTCTCCCGAGGAGGAATTCATGCGAACTGGCTTCTACTATCCTACCAGGTCCCTGGTCAGGAAACTGGGCAGCTACTGTGCCGACACCAGGTCACAAGCTGGGGGCAAGCGCCGCACAAAGTATAAGGACGATGCAAAGGATCGTACGCCAGGCCTGTTTGTCGTGCACTGCGTGAAGTGCGGAGCATGCCTAGGTTCTCATATGCTGCGGGATGCTGAGTCACCACAATCGCTGTTTGAGGTGCTTAGCTGGCTCTGCTGAAATCGCATGTTGCGTACATGGCGCAGCCGTTGTTCTTGGTGTACATACGCTTCTTTTCATTCATGAACACGCTCTTGGTGAAGACGTGAGGAGACGGCCGCGGCATGCGGATGTCCCAGGCGGACGCGTGATGGGAGCTGGTTTCAACCCAGTGTGCCTTGTAAGGAAGGTGTGCATAACACACCGTTTGATAGTAAATCAAGCCCCCGGCCCATGTTCGAGCGGTCAGCAGAAGCACCGGCGGCGCGCTGCACAACCCCTAGGACGCCCGCTAACCGGTCGGGTTGCTGAGCACCTGGGGTGCCAGAGCGGTTGTTGCAAGGTGGCCTCTGTTCCTCTCCTGGCATCCTTCTGGTTGCAATTGGAACCCCTAGCACATGGTTGTGCGGCTTTAGCGCCGGCTGCCCAATGCCGCCTCCGCCGCTGGGCTCCGCCCCTGCAGCCCCGCCCCCGCCGTCGCCAGCGCCAGCTCCTGCGCAAGGGGATGGGCCGGGCCGAGGGCGCAGCATGGACCTCGGTGGCCGAGGGGGACGGTGGGCTGGGCGGCTGGGCGAGGGGGAAGGGCGACGGTGGCGGAGGGAGCGGTGGGGTTGGGGTGCTCGAGCTAGGGTGACGGGGGACGGCGGCGGAGGGCTGAGGTGGGGCCGAGAAGGGATGTGAGGCTGGGCGGCTGCGCGAGGGAAGGGGCGGCAATGGCGGAGGGAGCAGTGGGGCTGGGGGGCTCGGCGAGGGGAGGGGCGACGGCGGCGGAGGGGGGGCG
>BDDC01002859.1:0-10036 GCA_001662425.1 Chlamydomonas sphaeroides | reverse complement strand
TCCCTTCCCCTCCCTTCCCCTCCCTTCCCCTCCCTTCCCCTCCCTTCCCCTCCCTTCCCCTCCCTTCCTCCCTTCCCGCCCACCCACACCCCTCTCCCCAGGTGGAGGTGCTCATAACCACCGCCTGCCGCGGCGCGCTGCGCTCCATATCGCTCAACGGCAGCCCCTTGTCCTACAGCTGGGGCTTCTACGCCGACTTTGTGGCCTTCAAGTTCACGCAGCTCAAGACGCTGCTGCCCAACCCCGCCAACGCGCGGCTGTGCTGGTGCGTGCCGCTGACGGCTGCGGACGACAGGGAGGGGTGGGAGGGATTCTGGCAGGCGGAAAGCGAGCCCGCGGCGCAGGCAGGCGGGGGGTTTAGCGGGAAGGTCCAGGGGCGGCCGGGCTCTTCCAGCCCCGCGTGCCAGCTCTCCGGCACTGCAGCCACGGCGTGTGCGTGCACGCTGACCCCTCAAACCGCCCCGCTGCTCCCCCTGTCTGGCCGCAGGGCGGTGCGGCCGGGCGAGTGCGCCGACCCGGCGCGCTTGTGCTACGGCGGCGGCCGCTGCCAGGCCAACGTGTTTGACTCGACCAACGACTGCTGCCCGGCCAACCTGCTGTAAACGCGGGCGCCGCGCCAGCCAGTGTCGCGCTCACTCTGCGAGCGAGTGCTGCCGGCAGGCAGGCAGGTGGAGCATGGAGCATGGGGCGCCGTGCGGCGCTGCATACCCGTCCCCCGCTGCGGCGCTGCATACATAGGCGCCAGGGGGCACCCGAGCAGGGTGCGGCTGCGGCGGTGGTTAGACAGGGCGCGGCGGGTCTAGGGAGGGCTCACAGCAGGGTAGGCGCCCCCTCGGGCCAGCCGGCAGGCTGGGTAGTGTAGGATGAGTTGGCAGAGGCGCGCACACGTGCGGCCACGGGTCATGAGCCGCTGGGCCGCTGCGAGGTGCGCTGCGAGGTGCGCTGCGAGGTGCTGTGTTGTGTTGAGTAGCATCGTGTTGTGTTGTGTGGCAAGATAGGATTCGGCCTGCCTGGGCGCCCAGCATCGCAGTAGCGTCCCGGCAGGGGAGTGGATTGCACCGCCTGTCCTGTGCTCTTGGTACAGTACTCTATCTTGTGCTCTCATACCGCCTTGGGTCGTCCTTGCGTGGGCTCATTGCTCTCTGCCGTCCTTCTGCTTATATCTTGCTCCTCCGCTGCTTCTATTCGTGACTGTGCATAGCCAGGGACCTATTCTTTGTGCAACTGCTTACCAAGAATGTAATGTGCGCCGGGTTCGTACATCTGCTTCACGCATCACCTGGTACAACACGACACGACCATGCGCCCGACTATGGTGCACGCCCCCCTGCTGCACCCTCACTCCACACCCGCTTCGGTCGCCCGGGGCACACCCGACTTTTCGTAGGTCGCAGCAGGATGCTTCTTCAGCCGCCCCCGGTCGTGGGGAGTCAGGCGGAACACCCACACACAGGTTCAGACTGTGGAAGGTGGAAATACAATCTGAACATGCGTTGCCAGGAGGCGGCCTCCTGTGCGTAACCGAGGCAACATGCGTAACTGCGACGGCCTGCGTAACTGAGGCAACATGCGTACCGGTAACCGAGGCGGCTTGCGGCGCAGCCCGGCGCGTGTCGGGCGGTGGCCGTGGTCATGTCCAATGGCAGAGCCGCACACCGGGCTGGCCAGTTTCATTGAAGAACTGAAAAGCGTGCCTCGTGCCTTCAGCCGCACTTCCACCAACCGCTTGCACCAAGTGCATATTCCGAACTTGCGCTACCTTGGTACCCGAGTCGAACGGCTCGTGCCCCTGAAGGAGCGAGCCAACTAAAGCGTGACGGACGTGCTCCGGCAGGCCGGAGTAATGGCGCTGTCAGGGCTGCGGCGCAGTGAGGGAAGCTCCCCTGCTGCGGCGGGCCTTCCTCAGGGGCAGGGCAGCTCCCCTGCTCAGGGGCCTTGCCGCCACGATGCCATGCATATGACACGATGCCACGCATATGAAGACACGGTGCCAATAGTTCTGTGGCCGACGCGAAGGCAGCACGGTATCCGGCGCTCATGCGACCAAGAAAACCGGCCCCTGAAAACAATGTGTTAACCGAGCGTAGCCGTCTTGAAAGTTGTGCCCGCCACACGGAATGGGTAGTCGGCAGCTGACGGGCAGCCACGGACAAAGCGACGAACAAAGGAATGACGCATTACAGAGGGTGCACGTGCACGCCGAAGCAGGGACGGCTCTTGAGGCGGGGGAACGCGCCCCCACCAGCCTCCGAACGAACGAAGCCCTGGGCGTTGCTATCGGGCGCAGGGAAGATGATTGGGCGCAGGGGAGATCTCCCCTGATTGGGCGTGCGTGTGCTTGGATGCGGTTCAGGAAGGCAGCCTCGGGAGCCACGCGAGCACTACATGGCACTCAGAGTCAGATACCCCTTGGGCATCCCACATGCTGTGCAGACTTAGAGTGGTCGATGGTCGCGAGCATGGCCGCAAAGCGCTGACGGTACCGAGCACGCTCTGCCAGCCCATCTACCCAAAGGACTTTCAAGAGTTGTTTCTCTAACTTCGGCCGCTACCTGCCGCACAGCTCGGCACTCTGGTCAGTGGATGACATGCGCGAGCGCGGCCGGATTCTCTGTTTGGCAGACATAACCATCCATTAGGTTACATGCGCCTTTGAACATATGCTATAGACACCAAAGCGGGGCGCTGTTCTGTGGGATTGCTGCATTTTGTTTTCGAGGGCACAAGCGCCGCCCGCACGCGCCCGCCATCTTCGGCGCCATCGCTCGACGACGTGGCGCTGGAGTGATTATGAGCTAGAACGAAGTCAAAGTAGGAATATTTGTAACCAGCGAAAACGTGAATTCATCGATAGAGTTGCGCTAGGACAGGGGAGAGTCTCCCCTGCGCTAGGATATCCCCACATCTGTGCCTCCTGGGAGCGTCACTGATTGCGCTGGAGTAGTGTCTGTCCCCGTATCTGCGCTTGCCCTGCCGTGCTCTGCTACCTGACAACGGGGACACGGGTCATTTACTTGCGAACCAGCGTGTCCATGCGTGGTGCGGGCCCTTGTCGCTGGTGGTTGGGTAGGAGCGTGTGAGAGTCGGGGCACTGGCGGTACTGGCGGTCAGGAGGCTCCTGCTAGCGGTTGTCTCATGTACCCTGTGAATTCCACGCTGCTTCATCACCGAAAGCGGGGGCAGTGGCTGCCAGGGGAGACACCCCGATGGCTCGTGGCTTGTTGTTGTATCTTGAATGAACAGGGTTAATGATAAGCTAGAACGAAGTCAAAGAAGGAATATCTGTAACAGGGTTACACCCGACTCTCCGACTCGAGCGTTAGCGGTAAAGGCAACCGGTAATGGCAACCAGCAATGCGAGCAGCAGCGGTGGAAGGACCCCGCTCACCAAAAGGAAGATATGGTATAGCTGGTCCGTGCTAGTGTGGCGTTGACAAGAGCGGCTGTTACAATGCTGCATTGTGAGCCGCTGGCGCGGCGCCCAAGCCCATCCCCGCACGCAACCGGGAGCGAACCTGTCAATCGGGGTGAGGAAACGGTGAACTTGGTCAGCATCCGGAAGCCACCGAACCGTGTCTGCAACAGGGATGGTGCAGACGAGCTCCTATGGGCATCCCGCGCCAGCGGCCGATCAAGAGGCGGTGTAGAGGCTGACGTATCTGTGGGTAGTATGGGAATGGATGCGGACAAGGCAGCGCACACAGTGACCAAGGCTGCGTGGTGGGCGCACTGTGTATGGGTCGGCGGTTAATGGAAACGGTGCTGGGGGTGGGGCCGGCCGCAGAACAGAAGGGATGGGCGTCCACGCGTGGAAGCAGGAGGTTCACCTGGAGGGTTCACCACATCAACATGAAAAATTGCCCCAGCCTGCGCGCCATCATGCCGGGCCGCTGCTCGACTGGGCTGCGTTTGGGAGTTGAGGAGTCCTTGAGCGTGTGACGGTGAGGCTTCGCTAGTGGGCGTGGTCTTGTGGACCCTCAGGCCTCAGCCTCCTTTGACACCAGCTGCCGTCCCAGCTCCCATGCTGCTTACGTGCGGATCCCTTGCCAGACCGCAGCTGCGCACAGAGGCTTCTACGAGACTTGTGCCGGCCGAGACTGTCAGCACGGATGCTGTGCTAGGCTGCCGCGCGCATACGGGCTCCTGGCAAGATACGGGGCACCTTATGCATCCGATAGGCTCCTTCTAGGTACATACGAGCAGCATGAAGGAGTTCTGCGCCTGCGAACACGAGGCCCAACACCGGAAGGCTTAGGAGGCGAGTCGAACCATCTGTCCGGTGGTATTGCGTTACACCGCACACAGCCAGAGGCACACAACCGACCGCCTTCTATGGATAGCAGCAACAGTGCCTGACGCGGCACCGTGTATCGCTGCGCTCGTAAGCACTCACCGCACCAACCCCACCCGGGCACAGTCGCAGCAACGTGCAGGAGCCCCACTGGCACGTGCATAGCCGGCCCGCATCTACCGTCACCACAGTTCACGTCACACCTAACGATAGCACCGCCTGTCGGCGGCCGTATTCCCCATACAACCCCAGAGCGCTGGCTTGCAGTCACGCTCTCTTGTCACGCAATTGAGTAGTGACGAAGCCGTGCATGTAGCAGGGCGCTTAGAACGACCAGTAGATCGGGCAGCAGCTCTCGTCATCGTTGAACATGGCAGTCCAGATGGTGCCTGGGGAGCAAGAAAAGTCACAACACAGCACAGCACGTCGACACATGGGTGCCACATGCACATCGGGCTGAACACCCGCAAGTGCCCCCAGCAGTCCTAGGCCACAAAAGCTGAAGCCAATCTCACCGTCGGTCGAGCCGGCCAGGTCCTTGAGGGTGAAGCCGGTGTCCTTCTTGATGCCGAAGCAGATCTGGGGCTTGGCGGCGTTGACCTCAGCCACCGACCAGCCGCCGTCGGGCAGGGAGATGCGGATGGCATCGTCGGCCTTGGTGCCGGGGGTCTTGGCGTCCCAAGACTGCTCAATGCGGACGTTCGCGGCATCGCTGCCGGTGTAGTCAATGAAGATGCGCTCAATGGCGTCGCGCTTGGTGTAGTCCAGCCACATCTCCACCTTCTTCAGGTTGACCTGGTCGGCGCACTTGCCCTGCGGGACGGCCATTGCAGATACGAGACGATTCAGAGGCGGCTCCTCTCACACAGGTCACCTCAATCAGGCGGCCGGAGGTCGTTTTATCTTTTTTTAATGCGAGGCTGCGCGGGGCCTCACCGCAACGGGGGTCACGGTGGTCACTGGCAGGCAGTAGCCAGTCCACTTGGTCTTAGAGTCGGTCTCAATCTTGACCAGGCGGGGCTGGACGCGGAAAGGGGTGCCGCGGTGCTTGTTGTTGCAGTTGCACGGGGGCCAGTCGGGCTGGCTCGGCTGCGGGAGGGGAACGAGGCACAGGAGGTTGGGAGGGATTCAGCACTGCAGGCGTGGCACACGGCGTGGCGCACGGGCGGCAACGTGGCTAGAAGGTGTAGGCAGGCAGCTAAGCTTACCGGGGGAGGGGGGGGGCTGGGGGGCGGCATGTTGACGACGGGCGGGCACCACTTGGTGACGGGGCAGCAGGGGCAGTTGGGCTCCTCGGGGGCCAGCTGCGACACCTGCCAGCAGGGCGCAATGGCCGACAGGCCCTGCCAGGTGCGGCAGGCCGGAGGGGCGTTGATGATCCGGATGCACAGAATCTTGTTGTTCGACGAGGCCTCAGCGGGCAGGCCGATGTCGTTGACGCTGATAACGGTCTTGCCGTTGATGCGGCGAATCTGCGGCTCCTGGGTCGGCTTGGACAGCGGGACGCCGTTCAGCGAGGCAACAGCCTCGAACTTGAAGTCCGTGGTGGGCTGGTCGCACGACGGCTCTGTGCAGCAGGACAGGGAGTGCGACCGGTCAGCTTACCCGAGACGCGAGGGGCGGGCGTTCAGCATTCAACGCAAGGCAAACTCACTGATGTCGAAGTACAGCTTGTTGAACATCTTAGTGCAGCACGACTTGTCCTCGTTCGTGCACTGAGAAGGAGTGTACTTGATGGTCTGCACCGCGAGAGAGGGCGAACCGACATCAGCACTACCTCCTGTGTGTAACGTGCGTAGCGCCATCGCTCTCCGCGAGCTACTGCAAACAAACTTACCCAGCACATCTGGCCACCGGGCGTGGAAATGGGGGTGGCGACGCTCCATCCGCTGCGCGAGTGCTCACGCTCACAGCGTCCAAGGTAGGGAAAGAGTTCCGAAGCGCTCGCCGTGGCCCTGCAAACAATGTTGCATAGTACCGCTGGTTAGCGCCGATCGACACCCATCTTCCCGCGAGCCACACGCGTAGAGACACGAATGACGTAGGGCTTCAACTGCGGTGGCGCTATCATGCTGCGCTTTACATGTACACTGACAGCCCCCACTGCACCAATCGTTTTAACCTACACGAAGGCCAGAAGGGCGACGGCAAAGACCGAGCGCCGCATTGTGCCGACCGCTGCCGCCTGCACAGCAACGAATACAGGGCTCCTCAGTAGCGGCGCAAGAGATGTCGGAACAGTGCTGACGTAAGAAACTCAAGTAGCTGAAAATGGGCAAGACAGTGCGAAGGTAAACCAGAAGCCAACTCACGATTCAGCTACAAAGTGGTGCTAGCGGTGCACTCAACAACCACCGGTGTATTTTCGGGTCGGCTATGACCCTAGTGTGAGGGTTGGTGCACTGACTGCAGGACACTGCAGCTGCTGAGCATTACAAGCCGCTGCGCCGATGCCCTGTACGACGCCCTGTTGGCGGGCTGCTCCAGCCTGCCGTACGTGGTGGGCGCTCTCTCGGGCATGTATCCATGTGTTCAGATGATCGGATGTTTTATCGGCTACTTTTAGTATATGCCTGTGTGTCACATATCGAGATGAGCAGACTGCATCATGCACGTCTCGAATGTCTGATGAATGCTTGTCGGGCCTTTGGAAGCCCTGTGTGACAGTGGTCTGTGTTCTTGTCCCATGCTGACGGCTTCGCCTTCAACTTTAGTTATGTTCGATGTGCACCGGTGGTCGTAGCACACGGGAAGCAATACCGTGGGGCCCCCTCGCACGCCGAGTTTGTCCCTTTGCGCTTCGCTATGACAGGTGCACACGCGTGCTGTGCCTTTGTGTCGTCGTGAACGGTGGTTCTCTTGATGGATATCGTGTGGTGGCTGCGGCATCGCGTGTATTCTTAGTCAAGCACCCGGCTGCTGCTCCCGGCAATCTGGGCACGTAGTATGAGCTCTGAAGGAACAGAGCAAAGATGTCTCCCACGCTCCCGCCTGCCACCAGCCAGACGGTTGTGGGGCGGGTTCACAGCTATCAGCAACATTGTCTGCCATCCTCATGAAGCACGGCAGTCCTTGCATGCAGGGAATGTGATGTGCTGGGGCTCCCATAGTAAGAGGCAGCGCAGGCTCGTAGCGATGACACAATGGCGTCGCCACTACCCACTAGCACATACCCGTATCCTGCACGCGTCAACCTCGTCTCTGTGGCGGCTCTGAACAAATCCACGCGTCCCCATGCCCATAGCTGGCCGCGGCTTCCCTACCCTTTCACTGAAGAACTAGCGTGGAAGTCAGTGAAAGGTAGGGCGGCTCCCCTGCCCCGCTCCGCTGATGCCGGGCCACGAGGCACGTGAGCACGCGTCCGGCTGGCCAAACGGGCAACATACCCCTGCATGCAACAGGGGTCCCAGCAGGCTGCCCTGGCGCCCGAGTTCCAATGGCTCGCCCCACGCTCTGGTTGGAGCCGTGTAACTTACTGATTGGCGCGTCCTCGTCCTCTCCTCTCTACAAAAATGCCCACACACACTACTCTGCCGCACTGGCTATCGTGATGCGTTGCTGCGCCGCACAACAACCATGCCCAGCTCCTGTCCTAGCAGCGGTCCGAGTGCCTTCTGTCAGCCGGGCCTGGTAAGCGTACCTCTTTACGGGTCTCAACAAAACTTAGCCAGGCCTTCTATAAGCTCATCCTCAGCAGCCCATACCAGCGGCGGCAGCGGGGTCCCCCCCCAGGCTGTCACGCATCCGGGCCTGTTATTGTTACGGCGGCCGTCATGTGAGCGGGGGGCTCTGGCTGAGGCTATTGCTGGGGATGCGGCACAGGGTAGTCCCTCATCGTACTGCTGCCGGTCGACCGCCTGTGGGACCGTCCACATGTGTGGCATGTTTGCAACCGGGCATGCTTAAGGTGCAGCCCGCAAATTCGTGCGGATGTGATCGAACTCAGGTCATACCATGTTGCTGCACTTCCAGCGGCACCCATCTTCACCTGTCTGCACCCGGCAGGGTCCCAGCAGCAGGTGAGGAGCTAAGCCCACACCGCGCCATGCACGGTCACGCCGCACGGTGATTTGACGCAGGCCTGCAGAAGCAACCATGGCGACGCCGAGAAGTGCTCGTCGCACCCCTCCACGGACCTGCAAATCCTGCCGCCAACCCCCGCCCCACCTCCACCACAAGAGGCCGCCGGCACTGGGGCGCCCACGTCGCTGGCGCCGCGGCGCCGGAACTCTTACACGGACTTGCCAACCAGTACAGCCAAGGCAGGACCAACAGAGCGACCGGACAATGGGCTATGAAATTGTGCATCAGCCGTGTGCCGGACAAACGCAGCAGTGCAACGACACGGAGTAAGGGCAGTGGGGAAGGAGGAGACATAGGAGCGTTGGCTGGCAGACATTAAGCAAGCACAGTTCACGAACATGGCGAAATCCTTTACACGTGAAAGCAAGCGCGCTGGCAGGCATACAGAGAACACATCACACAAAGCCTTAGACACAACAGGAGTTTACATGTGTTCCTGATTAGCGTACCGATGGCATATGAAGGAAGAACACAAGTAACACTCTGCATGGCGGGCGTAGGCCTCTAATGGCGGGCGGCTAGGGCCGTACGGCATAGCTCCAAGCATGAGTGGCGCGTCGACCTTAGTCGTTTAGCATACGCACTTGCGCACCGGTGTCACTGCCCATCCATATACGTTATAGCTGTTCGAGCTGCACGTCGTGGTGGAACAGCGGTGAGACGAACAGTGTTTCTCTTAACGAATAGCTTGCCATGCGCGACCACATGAACCCTGACGCACGCCTAGAGGCCGAGAGACTCTGAATGTATTTGCGCGATCTTAGTAGCACGCGGCACATAGCTTCATAGTCGGTGTGTCACGCCGCTGACCACATTCCAGTGGTTTACACTGTTCGTTTGGCTTCTGTTTTCTTACAGGCTCCGGAGCTGGTGCCGTGCACCATGATGAGGCGCGCGGTGATTGCTGTGGCTCTGCTGGCCTTCGCGTGAGTTGCCCAAGGCGGGCGTCGTGCCTGAGCGATGAGCCTGAGTCCCTCTGCGGCGAGGCACAGCTGCCGAAGTACGGACTGTGCTTGACGTTGTATGGTCATGTGTGCGTCACAGGGCCGCGGCCAACGCTCAGGCTGGTCGCCAGAATGGCGACGGCGTGGCGACTCTGTTCCCTTACTCGAGCTGCCAAAAGCAGCTAAAGAACAGCATTTACTCGGCGTCGTACATTGGCTCGCTGGGCGGCGCCCGCAAGCCGATTTGCTTCCAGATTCACGTCGATGAGGACCAGTGCACGGACCCGGCTCCCGAGGAGACCGGCCAGTTCTCGATCAACTGCTGCGAGGCGGACCTGCACAAGATTGAGCTGGATGTTGGTGAGCTTGGGGCCGGCGCAGGGCTGCGAGCGGTGTGGAGGCCATGGGGGGCAGGAGGGTGCTCTGGGGGCGCTGGGTCTGGGTCTCGAGCCCATGTCTTGTCACGGCCGAAGCAGCATCACTGCCCTGCTCTCTTGATCTGGGTTGCGGTATTCCCTGGTACAGCCTCTGATTGTACTCGCTCTCCCTCGTCCCCCACAGACCACCGCTGCGTGGCCACGGCCTTCAAGGGCTACGTGACCGTGAAGAAGGCCGGCGATGACGCGGCCAAGAAGGTCGGCCCCGCCTATGTTGGCATTCCCCCCAACGCCGGCCCCGGCCTGGCCACCCTGTACGCCAACAACCTGGGCCTGAACAA
>BDDC01002855.1:0-10051 GCA_001662425.1 Chlamydomonas sphaeroides | reverse complement strand
TCCTCGCCTCCTCCTCCCCGTCTCCCCCCTCAGCCCCTCGCCCCCTCCTCCTCGCCTCCTCCTCCCCGCTCCCCCCTCAGCCCCTCGCCCCCGCCTCCCCGCTGCCCTCCAGCCGGCCCCCTCCTCGGCCCACCTGGCTGTTGGCCGCCTCCGGCCGCGCCCCCGCCCCCAGCAGCACCGCCACCTTGTCCGCCTGCCCCGCGCGGGCCGCCAGGTGCAGCGGGGCCCAGCCGTCCTCCGCCACGGCGCCCGCCACGTCGGCCTTGCCCACCTGCGGGGCGGGGGGAAGGAGGGACGGGGCCGGGGGAGGGTGTGTTTCGTGGTGCGTGTGTGCGTGTGCTGTGCGGGCGCCGTTGCGGGCGGGGCGCGGCGGGAGGGGTGCGGTGCGGCGGTGCCCGCCCCTCCGCCCTCGGCTGCCCCGCTGCCTTCCAAGCAAGCGCCATGTGTGCCACACCACCATTGTTGCTGCGGCCCCTCGCCTGGCTGCCCCCCCCCCTGCCGTCCCTGCCACAGGACCCGCTATCCGCCCTTCACCCCTGCTCATCGTCCCCCTTCCCCCTTTTTCCCCTCCCCGCTGATGCACCTCGACAAGCAGCTGTAGCCACAGCCAGCCCCCTCTGCCCCCGTGCCCTGCTTCCCCTCCCTCCACCATCCATTCACCCCTGCCTCCCCACGCCTCCCCGGTGGCCTGCTTTCCCTCCCCTCCAGCAACCATCCCCCTGCCCCCCCACTCCTCCCCCGTGTCCTGCTTCCCCTATACCACCCCCCTTCTCCCTTCCTCCTTCCCTCTCTCCCCTCCCCTTCATCCACTCCCCCCCACCTCGATCAGCAGCTTGAGCAGGCTCAGCTTGCCGCGGCTGGAGGCCAAGTGCAGCGGGGTCCTGGCGACAGGGCGGTTGGGGCGACATGGCGGTTGGGGCGACATGGCGGTTGGGGCGGTTGGAGCATTGGGGGCGGTTGGCAGATGGGCTCGCCCCCTCCCCTTCCCCTCTTCGTTTCCAACCCCACCCAGAACCCCGGTCCCCCTGGGCTGGCCAACTGGCCCTTGTCCATGCCAGGGTGGGGCTGTCTGGGCCACCCACCCCACCCCAGTCCCCCTTCCTGCCAGTTCCACCCCCTGCCGCGCTCACTTGAAGTCGGGGTTGGCCTGGTTGGGGTCGGCCCCCGCCCGCAGCAGCTCCGCCGCCAGCCCCTCGTCGCCCGCCTCCAGCGCCAGGTGCAGCGGGGAGGCCTTGTCGAAGTCGAGCAGGTTGACGTTGCAGCGGCCTGCGGGGGGGTTGGGAAGGCGGTGGAGAGGGGGCCGGGGAAAGGGGAGGGGAGGGGCGTGCGTATCTCGGTGGGCGCGTGCAGGGGGGACATCGTGCAGGCTGGGGTTGCGGCGGCCTGGGGAAGATGCCGGTCAGAGGGACCAGCAGGAAGGGTTCCCCTCGCCCTCGCCCTCGCCCTGGCCCTCCCCGCCCCCCTCCCACACGCACCCGTGGCCAGCAGCATCTTGACCGCCACCTCGTCGCCCGCCTCCACCGCCATGTGCAGCGGGGTCTTGTCGAACGGCTCCAGTGCCTCGCCGTGCAGCATCCTGGCGGCAGGAAGGAAGGGGAGCGGGAGGGGGGAGGGGGCGTGTGTGCAGGGGACGGCCAGGGGTGGCGCAGGGGTTAGCCGGTCGCACAGGCCACAGGCGGCAGGGACCATGGGGGCCCGGCGCCCGGCAGGCTAGGGCGGGGCCCCGCACCACACACCGCAGCGCTACCCGGCGCCACACACAAGCTGCCCCCAACTGGCGGCGCCTCGCCAGTTGCCCGGCGTCCCTGCACATCCTTCCTGCCTCCCGCTCACCAGCTGCCCTGCCTTACGGTTGCCCTGCTCTTCCCTCTCCCCCTCCCTCCATGCGCCGGTCTCACCAGTTACCCTGCCTCCCTCCCTCCCGTCCCCCACCCACGCGCCGGTCTCACCAGTTGCCCTGCGCGTACTCACTGGCGTGCATGTTCTGGCAGGGGAGGGAGGGACGGCGGGGGAGGGAGGGAGGGAGTGGGAAGGAAGGGAGGGGGTCACAGCTTGCCAACATAGATGGGAGGCGAAAGTGGCAGTGGGCTTGCCCGGCGGGGTCCAGCAGGAAGGCCAGCACGCAGCCACTAAGACGCACACACACGGGCCCTATCCCCTCTTCCCGTCCCCCCCTTTTCCCCGCCGTCCACCTGCACGTTGAGCTCGACGCGCGGGTCGCGGGCGGGGTCCAGCAGGAAGGCCAGCACGTCCGTGTCGCCCGCCTCCACGGCGGCGTGCAGCGGGGTGCTGCCCGACATGTCGGGGTAGTTGACCATGTTGGGGTCGTGCGCCAGGATGACCTGGGGGGAGATGGCGGGGGAAGGGCGCCAGGGTTTGGGCCACGGCCGGCAGGGTCAACAGGGCGCGCGGGCGCTGCCAGCCCCTCGCTGCCTCGAGCCTCGGCAACGGGAGCCGGGGTGGGCGGCCCCGCTGACCAGAAAGCCCTATTGCTCTCCCTCATCTCCCCCTCCCATGCCTCACCTTGACCGTGTCCAGGCTCTGCGCTGTGATGGCCAGGTTGAGAGGCGTGTTGCCGTCGCTGTCCACCACACGCAGGCTCACGCCCTGGGGTGGGCGCGGGTGGGGGAGGGGAAGGGAGGGTGGAGGTGAGTGGCAGCGGGGCGGGGGGTTGGAGTAGCAGGGTGGGAACGGGGCACAGCGCGGCAGGGCGCGTGTGGAAAGGCCCCCGAGGGGCTGACGGTTGAGGCGGGCAGGCAGGCTGTCCGGTTGGCACTGGTCCGGGCGGGTGCGGCTGCACCTAGCTGCAGTGATCGGTTGGGCTGTGCACTGCAAGGCTGTGCATTGCTAGAGCGCTCCAAGCCACAGCCCTGGCGATGAGGGGATGTGTGGTGCATTGGTTGTCGCAGTGCAGCCCTGCCCTACCCCCTCCCCCGCAGGCCGCACCCGGTCGCTGTCGTCGTCCTCGCCGCCGCCCGCCTTGCCCTCGGCCAGCAGCGACCGCAGCCCGTCGGCGTCGCCCTTGGCCGCAAAGTCAAAGATCCTGGACCGGGCCGGCGCGGGCGGCCGGGCAGCAGCCGCATGGGAGGGGGTGCGTCCAGGGGCCCCAGCCCCCAGCCGAGCGACCGCCGCCGCTGCAGGCCGCGCCCCAACACGCCAAGCCCTCGCATGCAGGGCCCGTTGGCCGTTGGGCCTCGCAGCCTAGACTGGAGCTCGCCTCCCACCGTTCCCCGCCGCGTGCTGCCACCGGCACTCCTCGAGCGGCCCCGGCCGGCCGCCTGGCCCTCCACACGACCCGGCCCCGGCCGCCTCCCAAGCCAGGCAACCGGCCCTCGCTGCCCGCCTGGCCCCCGAAAGATCCCAATCCCTCCGCACCACTGCACCTGGCGCTCGACCCCGCCCCGCGCTCCTGGTGTTCTCCCCCGGGCCCCCTCCACGCGCCCTGCCACTGCCCCGCCCGCGCTGTCCACACGGCCTCTGATCCAGCTTCCAGCGCTCCAAGCTCCACCCCTAACCCCCTAACAAAACCCCTCCAAAGACACACGTCCACCGATTACATACCCCTCCAAACACGCACCTGGAGTCCGGCCCGCCCAGCAGGCTCCGTACTTCCTCGCTGTCCGCCATCTCGTACGGCTGGCGGCCCGTCATGTCCACCGCCTGTCGTAGGGTACGGCAATGGAGGGAGACGGTGTGTAGAGACTGCTGGATGCGACGCCGGGTGGCTGCTATGTCCGGCCTGCTACGGCAACCCATGCGGCCCTCGCCGCCTCCTTGTGCCCCACCCTCACGGAGCCCGGGCACGGAGCCAGGGCTATGCCCCTGACCCCCATGCCCCCACTGCCACACGAGGCCCCTTGGCGCAGCCCGACCCACATCTGTGTCCGCGCCGGCGTCCACCAGCACCTTGCACACGGCGGCTGCGTTCTTCTTGGCGCTCGCCGCAAAGTGCAGCGGCGTTGAGCCACTGCGGGGTGGGCGGACGGGGAGCGGGAGGTTGTGTAGTGGTTGGGAGGTTGAGAGAGATGAGGCACGGACGCGAGACGGTAGGAGGGGGAGATGTGTGCAGTGCAAGGTATGGTCCAGGGACGGGAGCAGGGTTGCTGGTGGCAGCGGCACGGGGCCAAGCTTCGTGGGTCGCTGGCGGCAGGCTCCGCCCCCCGGGCAGGCGCACGAGCGGCCGGCATGAGTTCGGCCGTAAAATGGCACGGGAATGAGTCACGCAGGCGGAGTGGTGAGGTGCCAAGGTGCCTGGTGGGAGGCACGGGGATGTCCGTCGGGTTGAGTGGCAGGCGCAGTGTCCCGCGTGGCAAGGGACGGCGCGCCGCACCGAGGGGCTGCGACGCGACCGCCGTGTCGCTGCGCCGGCCGCTCTACCCGACGGACAGCCGCTGTGGCTTGGCCATGGCCAGCGTCCGGGTGCGCAGGGAGATGTGGGTCGGGGCGGGGCGCACGCGCAGGCGCAGGGCATGGAGGGGCTGCGCGTGGCAGCCGTGCCCCGACGCCTTGACCAAGCCCGCCCCGGCCAAACACACACATACATGCACACACATACATGCACCGGGGGTGCGCACCGCGAGTTGGCAATGTTGACATCGGCCCCCAGCTCTATGAGCGCCTTCACGGCCTCGGTGTTTCCCCACAGGGAGGCCACGTGCAGGGCGGTCTGCCCAAACTACGGGGGGCGGGACAGCGGGCGAGGGCGGCAGCTCGGGGCCGAGTCCCAGTCGTAGAGACGGTCATCACGAAGGGCAGCCCAACGCATCCACACAGGCTAAGGGAGTGCGGGGCGGGGGCGGCGGGGCGCCTGCAGGACCCCGACGCTCCGACCACCATGCGGCGAAACACAGGCACGGAGGCCGCCACTGTCCGCGCCGCGTCGTTTCAGCTAAGCAGAAAGAGCAGCCAAACAGCAGCAGAGCAGCACGCACGTCATTGGCAGAGTCAGGCGACATCTTTTGCTCGGTGATTAGCCGCTTGATGTCATCGACTTTGTTGTCGCGAGCAACACTGAGCAAAACGATAGCCGTCAGAGGCGCGTCCATGATTGTGACTTGAGGCGAAGTTCAGCGACAGACTTCTAGATCATCGCTCGGTCGCTTAGTTCTTGCGTTGTGTGCCAAACGTCACGCAGGCTCAATTCGAAAGGGCTTGGATTCGCTTGCGGGGTGGCGCCCTTCAGGGCTTGTATGGCTTGTATGGAAAAGTGCACTTACGGTTTGCTCGGCGGTTTCCTGACGCCTCCCCACCCCAGGGTTCTCCCCTGGTTCCCACGCACGCCCACCCTGCCGGGTCAGGACGCTCCCCCGCCCCCCCGCCCCAAAGTGAGCAAGTGCGGCTGAGGGGAGATTGCAGGGTTGTGGCAGAGCCAAGTGCCAACGCGGCCCACGACATCTCACGAACCCCGCCGGCTAGGAGGGGCCTGCGCCCACGGCCTGAGCCCCTCCCCGTCATACGGTACCCGTGTCAAACGCAGAGCTACAAGACAATCGCCAAGCGAACCCATCTTGTTGAGCGGCAGCACAGGCGAGTACGTTGCCGCCTTCCGGGCGCGTTGTTCTCCCGTTGCTGCGACCGGCGTGTGTCAGCGGGGACCCTGTGTGTGGTGTGCCATCATTGTGCGCCGATTGCCGCCATGCTGCCCTTGGTGCCCTCAATTCGCTGATACTGTGCCCGGATTACCTGCCCTGCGGGCGCCTGTCGTTGTAGACGCTTTGTAAAAAGAGCGCCTACTAGTTAGGGGATCCAAGCGGATGCACCAGCCGCCTCCACAACCACACGCATGCTTCTCGGCTTTGCTGTCGCCCTCAGAAGCACCAGGCTGGGCGCCTGGGCGTCACAACACATCGGAGATTGCTTGACTACGGGAGTCCGGGTGCTGCCGCTTGCACCATGGCGCATTAGCTGTGAGTCGTGTTCTCGGAAGCGTTCCACTGCTCTGGGCCGTGTGATATGTGAGGTGCGCCGGGTGGTGGAGGATCTGCGATAGTCAGCCAAGTCAGTGACCTGACGCACAGCACGGCATGTCGCGATGGCCATGGCACCGGTCCTGATGAAGCAAGATGACCAGACGCCCAGTTGGGGTAAGCTGACCAGGTGCCGGGTGACAACTAGGTGAACGCACTGCAACGCGCGGCGGGCGGCGCAGGTTGTACCCAGGTCACAGGTCGCGGTTGGTGCGCGTGGTCACGGGTCGCTCGTGTTGCGCGGGACCCACTTCGAGCTGCGTTTCTGCATACATTGCTGTGTTGCACACTCTTTGCCGAACGAGGAACCCATTATCACTGAGGGAAAACTGCAGCTGATGCAGGTCCACATCGACACATCAACATGTCAGGCGCCCTACCGGAACTTCTCGGTTGGTTGAAAGGCCCGGGCGTGAGCTCCGGCGTGACTAGAGCTGGCGTACAGCCTGTCACGACCCACACGCGCCCAAAGCATACCTGGTTTGCGTTGATGACTGTTGCTTGCGCGGATGGCAGCACAGTAGCGGCCAGGGGCAAGGCGTCCAAGAAGTCCGCAGCTACGAATGCGGCGGCTCAGCTCCTGCTGGCGGAGCTCAGAAACCGACAGAGGAGGCTGCTGGCGCCCGCCGTGGCAGCGCCTGTGGCAGTGGCAGCGGCGGCGGCGGCGAACCCCGTCACCGCCGCGCCCGCCGCGCCGCCGGTTGAGGTGCCCCGAAGCGCGGCAGGGCCTAGCACGGGGCCGCCCGTGATCTCGCCGCTGCTGCAGGGAGCCGCGCCCAAGACGCAGCCAGAGGGGAGCCAGGACCCGCCAGCCGAGCCACTGGGCGGCACCCTGGCCTTCAGCCGTCAACTCGGTTCGCCGCAGGCTCCGCTTCTGGCCACGTGCGTGGTCGTGAGCACGGCCGACGCGCAAGGCCGGACGGACAGCTCCGGCCGGACCTGGCAGCAGATCGTGACGGACGCTGCGCAGGCGATGCTCACCGAGCTACAGGCGTGGCTGGCGGCTGCGGCGCCACCGCCAGCAGCCGCCGGCGTCACCAGCCCTCCCGGCCCTCCCGACGGCCCCAGCCCTGCCGGCGCCGCAGGGCCCACGGGACCCCTCGCCGGTCCCAGTCCAGCCGGCAGCCTCCACCCAGCAGTCAGCGGCGCCAGCACTAGCAGCGCCTCCGCCAGCGCCGACAAGGCCATCACACCCGGTCCCTCCACCAGCCACCGACGTCACCCCAGGCCCTTCGGCCGCCGCCCTTGGGGCCTCCGGCACCAGTGCGGGAGCCGGCGACCGGGCGCGTGCCGTGTCACGGCTCAGGGCGCTGGCCTCGGCCGCGGCCGGGCACCTCGAGGTGACAGCCAACCAACTTAACGGCAGCCACGACGCGCCGCTGTGGAGGCACCGGGACTGGGTCAAGCAACGAAGCGCTGATGGGCGAGAGATCTTGCGCCACACTGGCCGAGGCAGAGGCAGAGGCCGCCCGCCAAGCGCTGGGGCGCCTGGAGGGACCGCCGCCGTCCGCCGTAGCCGCGACGGGCACGACGGCTGGCGGCGGTGGCGCAGCCAGTGAGGGCTTGGGTGCGCAGCTGCAGCGGCTGTGCGAGGAGAAGCTGCGGGCCCTGGTGAAGGACAGCGGCGGGCGCATTGCTAGCAAGGACGCCAGGAAGACCGTGCCCTGAAGGGGCTCTGAAGGACTCTGAAGGGCCCCGGAAGGATCCGTTACAAGGGGAGGCATCCGGAGGCAAACTGCACGCCATGCACCCTGGTGTCCTTATAATACCCGCCGCACCTGTACCGAACATCGATTCCCTTGTCCTTTTAGGATGAGGATCGTTACAGTGGTAGCGAAACGGTTCCTTGCATCCTTGGGCCGCCGCTGCTGCGGTATGAGTTGCTCCAATTCGACCTTCAGTAGTTTCATCGCTCATGTCAGCCTCTCCCTAGGCAGCCCCTGCTTACGGTCGCCGTCCAGGTGGGGGAGAGTGTAACGAACATCGATTCCCTTGTCCTTTTAGGATGAGGATCGTTACAGCACCCGCCTACGACGCCCCCGGGTACGGCGGAGGCGTGGGAACGAGGCGCCGAGGCAGGAGGTATGGCTTGCCGCTGCCTGTCCCCCTCCCGCAAACGCCCCGGTTGGTGGTTGCTGGTGGTGGTTGGCAGTGGCTGGCTGGCGGCGCGTGGCCGGTGCGGCGTCTGTAACGGAGTTTCGGCCGAATTTGTCTCGCGTGCCTGGCAAGGTTGCCCCGAGCTTCCCGCGCACATCATAGCCGGCCACCGCGCCTCTAGAATATGCGCCGCTAATTCATTTGTGTTCTCTCAGCATGGGTGGCATGGTTGCATGTTAAGGGTTGGCTCACTCTCCTGCCGCCCACCCAGTCCGCCTGGCGAGTTATCAAGGGCGCCTCCCCCTGCCCCGCTCCCAGCCCTGCCAGCCGCCCAGTCCGAGCGCATGGGGCCTGGCCAGTGGAGGGGCAGTCTGGTTGGGGGCGGCCTCACAACGCAGAACTAGGCTGGGGCGCGTTTGGGGGCGGCTGGGGCGCATGAGGCCTGGCCAGGAGGGGCGGTGCGGCAGTCTGGGTGGGGTCTTGGGTGCGGGGGCAGGGGCGGGGGGGGGAGGCCACCAGCCGGCCCTAAACTGTCCAGCCCCAGACCCCGATTAGGCGACCCCTGCCGAGTCCACTCAAACTTGAACCACGGCCTCAACACTCAGGCTCGCGACCTGACTCAGCGATCTGAGTGGGGCGGGTTGCACGGGTATGAGCATGTCGCAAGTCCGCATACATCCCCCCGCCGGCCTTCTGACCCCGTCCAGCACCAGACCCTGGCTTGGCGGCCTGGCTCGGCGGGATGGCCAGCTGGTGGGGGGCAGTGGCACCCACAGGCCCCAACCCCCAAAATCTGGCCCCCTCCAATCACGCCCCAACTCGAACCACGGCCTCGACACACCCAGCACAGCCCGCGCTCCAAGGCGCGCAGCCTGGATCGCAGTCTGGCCTGGGCCCGCCTCAGCTGGTGGCGGCTTGGGGGCAATGAAGGCTGGAAGAAGCGCGAGGATATTCCATTCCGGCTGCGTTTAAACGTCGACGTAGCTGCCTGGGGGAGCCAGCTGGCCCCTGCTGCAGCAGGTGGGTGGGCAGCGGTACCCCCAGCGCAAACACGCTCATTGCAGCCCAACTCCGAGTTGCGCGCTCTGAGTCGAGCTCCTGCCTACGGCTGCTCCAGTCTTGAGTCCAAAGCGGCGGCGCAGTGCAAGCCGAAGCCAACACGGCGGCCCCGCGAACGCCACAGCCAGCTACGAGAGGTGTCCCAAGCGCTAACATGGCAAGCAGGGTAAGGACGCAGACAGCCCCGTTGAAACGGTGGACAACAACACTTGCAGCCTCGAAGCCGTCCGATTTTGGGACGGAAGAGCATGTACTTGCAGCGGCCGCTTGCCTACGTGTAGTGCACGTCAGAGTGGGTAAACGCGGGTGGAGGGCTCTTATAAATGGCCAACTCAGATGGAAGTGAATCCTAGCGGCGGAATGTGATTGACAGCGTCATGCGTCATGCGTCAAGTCTCAAGTGACATGCTGATTGACGTGCCACCGTTCCAGGTAATAGTAATATACCTATCCTTGCTTTCTGCGTCGTCGCAATGCGGCCATCGAGCTGCAGCAACGCACGGACCCCCGCTCGCGGCTCAAACCTCCTTCCGCGCCACCTGGCGCCCCCAAAGCGATCCGTCGTCGCTCACTTTGTTAGCAATGAGGACGCACTGACGAGGGCCTATGCCCTCCAGAAACGCCTCGAGGATTCCGGAGTAGACCCCAAGCGTCGGCCAGCGCCTTGACGTCGGCCAGCGCCTTGACGTCGGCCTTAATATCAGCGATGTCGGCCTTCATCTCAGGCCATTCGGCCTTGGTGGCCATCGTCGCCTTAATCTCAGCGATGTCGGCCTTCACCTCAGCGACGTCGGCCTTGGTGGCCATCGTCGCCTTGATGTCAGCGATATCCTTGCTGATCAAGGTGATCTCAGCCCTGAACGGGCTGTTCTGGGCTACGGCCGCTGCGACCCCAGAACATCCCGTCCAGGGGAGGGGAGGGGAGGGGA
>BDDC01002852.1:0-10068 GCA_001662425.1 Chlamydomonas sphaeroides | reverse complement strand
TCACTCCCAACTTCGGCCGTGCCCCGACAAGTTGTTTTAGAAGTCCTGGCCGGATGTTACCCTCCTACTACGGAGTCGCATTTCAGGCAGGGCAGTGGGTTTCTTCTTGCCCCCCGCTTGCCCCCTTCTGAAACCCTCTGCCCGTGTGCCCATCGATGTGATGAGGGCAGCACCACTACCTTGCGACCCCTCAGCAAGTCAGAGAGGCGACGGGGGCTGGTGGGGCAGAGACGCGAGTCCACATCGCGCGTGTGTCTTCTATGGTGGTTGCTGGGTACTCGGCTATTTCGACTTACATATACACACCTACTTGCAGCCATAGAGCTGGCGCTGGGGCTGTGTTGTGAGTTCTCTTGGGACCGACGCTGTCGTACGACTGCCAATCGCGCTCCCCGAAGTCTGGGGCTGGGCCCTCTGGCAAGTCTCTTTCCTGCTGGCGCCACACAGGTCAGTTGCTGCCCAACGTTCGGCGCGCACGTCTCGGCCGCAAGCGCTCGCCGCCGCCGTAATCTAGCGCGAGACTCTCGCGCACACGACTAGCCGTCATCAATGGCTTCTAGAGCATAAGCTAGACGAATTTGCACGCGCACGGCTGCTCTGCCCGGTAATTGCGGGCCGCTGGCGTGGTCCAAGCAAGCCGAACGCTGTGCGCTGCAGGTGAGCAGCTTGGGTAACCATGAAGCTCAACATTGCTTACCCGGCAACGGGCTGCCAAAAGAAGCTCGAGGTGGACGATGATGCCAAGCTGCGCGCGTTCTACGACAAGCGCCTGAGCGCTGAGGTCGATGGCGAGGTCCTCGGCGATGAGTTCAAGGTGGGACAGTGCTGGCCTTGCTGTGCGCACGGTGCGCGGCAGGCCGCCGCCAAGCCGACGCATTCGCATGGTGACTGACACCGTCGCGTCGCTGCGCACATTGCAGGGCTACGTGATGAAGATCGCTGGTGGCCAGGACAAGCAGGGCTTTGCCATGAAGCAGGGTGTCCTGACGAATGGCCGCGTGCGCCTGCTGATGACCCCTGGCGACCAGGGCTTCCGCGGCCACGGCCGCCGCAAGGGTAAGCGAGGGCAGGAGCGATGTCGGGGTGATTGGGGGGAAGTGGTGCCTGTTTGCATTTTTTGTGTCGTCCGCGTATCAACACCGCAGCCCGCGCGGTTGGCGCATAAGCTTCGGACAGCGACACCACGCGCGGCAGAATCTGCCATGTCAAGGAGGGAGTGGGCGCTGAAGCTTCAGCGGCCCTGCAGCGCGGCGCGGCGCGGCGCGGCGCGCACGCCGGGGAGCAGCTCCTCAAGCATCAGCACGGGCGCGGGCTGCTGCTGCGACGCACACTTGCGCGGCAGTGGAGGCGTCCCTGCGGACGATCGTCACGGCGCAGCGCACTGTGAAAGCTCACGGTGGCCGCTGGCGCTCGCCGGCAGCCATGTAATAGAGCAGGCGCGTCAGGGCGCTCGACGCGTGCCTGGCGCGCTGTGGCCGCAAATGGCAACTGTGATCCCCGCGGTCGCGCAGCACGGAGCTCGGATGCTCGTGCATGGGCGGCGAGCGCCTCGCCACGGCGCACCGCTGTGAGCAGCCGCAGCCATAGGGTTGCGGAGTGGCTCTACCCTGGCGAGGGCGCAGCCCCGCTGTCTGATGGGCAGCCGCCTTTGCTAGCCCTGTTCTCCAGCAACCAGCGACTCCTGGGTGAATTCGTTTGGGAAAGCTTGGGAAGCTTGGGACTACGAGCAACGGACCGTAATGTGGGACCTTCAGCAGCACTCTGGCGTGGGCTGTCGCGCCAGCGCCATTAGCCCAGCGGAGCTTCTAGGCGGGGACACAGGCGCAGCGGCGGCCATGACCTGCCCCTGCGCAGCACTGCCTGCCCAATGCACGGCGTGGCCTGCCTGCGCTGCGGGGGCGAGCGGGCGAGCGTCCTGGTATTGCGGACATCGCTGCTGGCAGGGGCAGGCGCACCTGGCCTGCATGCGGCGGCGGCTCAGCGGCGGCCACATGAAACGGCCGGCAGCAGCCCCGGCAGTGGCCTGCTCGCGGCTGCCCACGGCTCGCTGCGGACGGGACGGGCGCCGGCGCCTTGGCCGTGTCAGCCGGGCGCTGTTTGTGTCACACCGCGGCGGGCGGCGGCTGGCCTCGGACAGCGCCCAGCCCTGCCGCTACTGCACCCCATGCTCACGCACTAGCACAACGCCCTGCACCAGGGCCGAGCCGGCGTGCGGCTCTACTTCGCAGCCTCAGATCCTGCCGGTTGTTGCCTAGCAGCGGCCCAACTGCGACTCCATACCGCTGCGCAGCGGCCACGCAGCGGCCACTGCCCTCGCTGGCTCCAGGCGTTTCCATCACATATCAGCGCGCATTATCGCATCTTTGCCATGCGCCCTTCTCCATGCACGCTGGTTTTGCCTTGAGGGACCACATACCGGTCCCGTCCCGTCCTTCCCGTGCCTTGCATTGCACATGGCACCTGTATCCGCTCCCTCTCGCTCCGCTCTTGTGCTAACCAATTCCTCCGCCCCCGCCCCCCGCCCCGTCCCGCGGCCAGGTGAGCGCCGCCGGAAGTCGGTCCGCGGCTGCATCGTGTCGCCCGACCTGTCGGTGCTCAACCTGGTCATCGTCAAGAAGGGCGAGGCGGAGCTGCCCGGCCTGACGGACGAGGAGAAGCCCCGCATGCGCGGCCCCAAGCGCGCGAGCAAGATCCGCAAGATGTTCAACCTGTCCAAGGAGGACGACGTGCGCAAGTAAGGCGCCAGGCTGCGACCGGGGCCGCAAGCTGTGCGGGGCGGTGGCAGTTGCTCCTTGTCTGGATGCAGCGCGCCCGTGTACTGCCCCTGCCACGACCGGTCACGCGGCTGCCGCCCTTCTGTCCCCGTGTGCCCCCGACGATAGGTACGTCACCATCTACTCGCGCGAGCGGACCGACAAGAACGGCAAGAAGCACCGCAAGTGCCCCAAGATCCAGAGGTGCGTTGTGGAGCCCGGCGCAGGGCCGCCACTGCCGGCTGCTTGCTTGTCGCCCGCGCTTCTACCCCCCCCCCCCAGCCATGCGCCCCTTCCCTGGTGCGGGTCCGCTGGCCGCCCTTCTTGTCGAGCCCGACGCGACTTGCATCACCGACCGGCTCCTGCGGCCCCGGCCCGCTCTGCCCTGCTGCAGGCTGGTGACGCCCGCCGCGCTGCAGCGCAAGCGCGCCCGGAAGTCGCTCAAGAAGCGGCAGCAGGAGAAGAACAAGGCCGACCAGGCCGAGTACCACAAGCTGCTCATGCAGCGCCTCAAGGAGCAGCGCGAGCGCCGGTGGGTGGTGGCGGCGACCTGGGCGGGGCTGAGAGGCGGGACTGCGCTGCGTCGTGCACTTCACCCCCACCCGTTCGTATTACCTGTAATACAAAGCAAGCGAGCTCCTCTGTGCACATATATGGGTAGGGCGGCTGGTGTAGGCGGGCCTGGAGCCTGGGCTGCAGGGGCCAGGGCGACGGGGCAGTTGCAGGGCTGGCGGGGACGTCTATGGGGTGTCTTGAGGCTTCAGCAGGTTTGGCGTAGAAAGAATGGGACTTGGATCCGTTGGGGCTGGGACCCGCTGGGGCGCTGGTATGAATTGGGGCACAGTGGAGTGCGGGCGGCGAACGGGGGCGGAAGCGCGGTTGGTGCCTGAGTGTGGGGTCTAGACAAGGTCTGGGGCATCACCCGGTACGGCCTCGTGCCAAGAGTGAGAATTGTGTTATGCAGCGCCGCATCAGGAATTGCTCAGGCGCCAACGTAACTTGCGTGTATCACCGTTCTCGTGTCGTGTCCGCCCACATGACGATGTGTGCCCCGACGCCCCCTGCTCGCCCCTCGCAGCTCCGAGTCGCTGGCCAAGAAGCGCGCCGTGCGCATGGCCAGCCAGGCGTCCAAGGAGGCCGACAAGTAGGCGCACCCTCGGCACCAGCAGCATGGGGCCGCGGTCTGAGGCGCGCTCGCCGCACAGCCTCTAGCAGGGAGGAGCAGCACCGCCGCGAGCCGAGCCGCCGGCGCTGCTGCTGCCGGCGGAGCCAACCACAGCGGCGGCTGACGGGCGGCGCGTTGTGTCTGGCGCCGCTGCGGCAGCGGCCGAGCCACCCCGCGTGGGTGGGCCGGCGCTCGTGCAGCGGCACTGGTGGGAGCAGGCAGGCAAGCACGCGTTGCCGAATCTCCCGCTGTCCGATGAGGGGCCTTGTGTAACGCTGACCGGACGCCCATGTCGTCGTGCCTCGCCACGCAAATGGCAACGACCGTCCTGGCGCGGTGTGTCGCGCGCAGGGGTACGGCAAAGCATGAAGGGGGTTGGATGGCGTCCAGCTTCGGGGCACCCTTAGCTTTGTTGCTTGCAGCGCTTCTTGATGTGCAGCCCCGCCACGCAGCAGCCAGCGAGGCGGCGCCCCCAAGGATGGTACCTAGGCCCAACCCTCAAAGCTTAACAGCGAGCATGCGAGACATCCTCCAGTTTCGCGTGTGGCAGCGGGCCAGCCAGGATGCCCAGTCCGCAGGTGAGCCCACTACTTTGACTTCGTTCTGGCTTATCATAAACCCACTGTGATGAGGGTGAGACAGGAAGGTTGCATGCCCACCCACAGGCGGGCCGCACACCAGCCCGGGTGGATAAGGAGGGCAAGCTACACCAGGGGCCGTGAAGTAAGAGTGTAGCATGAGGGCCGTGCGCCCGCTCGGGTGCCCGCAAGGAAGGCAAGGCCTCGCCAGCGGCTGTGAAGCGAACAGGGGAAGCCCCCTCTGGTCCAGAGCTTCAATGCAGTAACCCCCTTTCCAAGATCTGCAAGGACCTTGGCCACTTGTGCAAACTGACACTTTTGTCAATGTGACTATGCCAGCCTTGTTGAGGGCTGGGTATGCCGAAGTTCCATCACGAATGGAGTGCTACCACGCGCGCGCCGGGCGTGTACTGGTGCCCCTGCGGTCCCGCTGTGGTCCTCCGTCCTTCCCCTGCTAGTTTCCCCCAACGCAGGCTGCAGCACAGGCCTTCGCGGCGTAAATCCGCTTCACATGGTCCAGGCGTTTCGCTGCCTTCAATTCATCTGTCGTGTGTCCCTGGAGGCGTGCCGATGAGCGTGCCACCCCGCGGCCGCCCCCTGCACGCGCATGCCTTGAGGAGCGACTTCCGAGCCTATTGGCATACGTGTCGAAACAAACTACGAATCTACACCACACGCTTGCTTCCCTCCCCTTGCTTACAGCATTGCTTACGAGCACTGCAATCTCGAGCCAGCCTTCTCGAATACGAGACATACGAGCCCTACGCGCCTCTACCAATCATTTGCCTATGGCTGTTTGAGACAAGTCCATTGCTGCAAGCGGGGGCCGGTTCCTCAGTTCCGCTCGGAGGCAGCGACCTCCGTAGAAGTCGCACCGCGTTAGCAGAAGCAGGATGTCCTTCATATCAGCAAGAGAACATGGCGCGAAGCCTGGCTCGGGAGGACCGGCGTCTGCCCAGAATGAGGTAACACGGCGCCTGCTCAGTGGACCATGTACGCTTGTAGTTGACCATTAGGCTTATCCTTGCAGGCGATCGACCGCCGCGAGCGTCTCAGGCGCCTTGCCTTGGAGACCATCGACCTCAGCAAGGATCCCTACTTCATGCGGAACCACTTGGGGCAATACGAATGCCGCCTCTGTTTAACGCTTCACACCAACGAAGGCAACTACCTAGCCCACACGCAGGCAAGACCCTGGGCAGGCTGCTCCCGCCCGTCCGCAGCAGTGCCCCCGCCCCCCCTGGCCCGCGCGCAGCCCTCACCGCACTGCCCTCTGCATCGCACAGGGCAAGCGCCACCAGCAAAATCTAGCCAAGCGTGCAGCGCGCGAGGCAGCGGAGAAGGCTGCTGCGCCGGCGCCGCAGAAGCGCGCTGCCATCCGGAAGACAGGTGTGCCGAGCAAGGCGCTCCCATGTGCCTGCTGCCAGCGGCTTGCTGAGCCCGCTCTCCAACGCGACGGCGTTGCTCCCGTTCGCCCACAGTGAAGATCGGTCGGCCAGGATACCGGGTCACGAAACAGTTCGATCCCAACTCCGTGCAGCGCACCCTGCTGTTCCAGGTGCGAGCGCCGAGGACCCGCTTACAGCAGGTCCTACTGCCAGCTGTTTGCCCACACCCCAGCTGGCATGTGGACTAGGCGCTCCCTGAAGGGGCCTCGCGCTGGATGTTGCTCCTCTGCGAGCCTTCCGCGGCTCGAGCCCGGGGGCCCCAGGCCACGGCTATGGACAGGGTCCGATAAGCCATGGTTCCTGACTCGTTACCGCTGCTGTTGCACTCGTTGTTGGCGCTGGGTTCAGATCGAGTACCCCGAGATCGAGGAGGGCTCCAGGCCGCGGCACCGCTTCATGTCGGCGTACGAGCAGCGCATCGAGACGGCCGACAAGACCTTCCAGTACCTCGTGTTCGCGGCGGAGCCGTACGAGAACATTTCCTTCAAAATTCCCAACCACGAGGTGGACCGCGGCGACGGCAAGATGATCTCGCACTGGGACCCCGACAAGAAGATTTTCTCGCTGCAGTTCTACTTCTCCAAGCCGCGCGGTACGGAGGCCAGCATGGCGGGGGCCCCGCGCTGGGGCACCAGCAACCCGGTCCTGATGCGCGCTGCTTGTGCTTGTTCTTGCCCGGTGCAGATCAGGGGCCACCCGGCATGCTACCGCCGCCGCCGGCGGGCGGCTTCCCGCCGCCGCCCATGCTGCCGCCGGGCATCCCGCCGCCGCCGAGTGTGGGCATGGTACGTCAACGGCCTGCCGGCTGTACGGCACGTTCCTGCCCGCATGCGCCCTGGGGTTGCCCGTGGGTCATGTAGGCGGGAGCTCACGAAGTTGCCGTGTGTCCACTGGCGGCCTCATCGCAGGGGGTGCCGCCGCCGCCGCGCATGATGCCGCCGCCGCCCGCGCCGCCAGGCGGGCTGCCGCCGCCGCCACCGCCACCGTTTTAAGACATGGGACGTTGATCACAGCGACGCTTCGGCTCAGCAGGTTAGGACACTCGGTTGCGCTGTGAACGTATTGAATGGATTGTTACGGCGGCCTCATTGCGATGAGCTGGAGCCGCACCGAGGAATAACGGGGATTGGCGAAAATGCGCTAAGCGGCGTTGTAGCCGTCATAGCCTCAGCTGCTCGCGCCTGTTCACGCCTCGATCCCCCTCTGGCCGGTTGGTTCATTCCACATGCCACAGGACACGTTACCCGGACCCGCACTCGCTGCGAAGGTGTTCCAAGAGCAGCACCGCATACTCCGCACGGCACTCCACAGGGCAGAGCCCCTGATGGACCGGGGCCGAGCGATGCTGCCGCATCGGTCGCGCTGCTCTTCGGTCTCCGGCGGCGGTGACGCGACCTATTGCGGGGCAATGATTCGACTGGGGCGGCTGTGCGTAGCTTTGGCGCTCGGCTTTAGACAGCAATGGCGGCAGCGGCGGCGATGGCCCGGATGGCAGCAAGTGACAGCGTGACGGTTTAGGTGCCTGGCTGGCGACGAGTGCGGACCCTGACGGTTGGATGGGCCGGCGATGGCAAGACGATTGGCGCTGCGTGAATTTGCTGAGCTGCGGCAGTTGGACGTTGTTGCGTGGCCGTGGTCCTGGCTGGGGTGCTAGGCATACGGCGCCAAGGGGCCCTGGCCAGGTGGGGGGAGGCCGCTTGTCATGCGCGCAAGCGGATGTGTGCCGTACATGGCAACGGCTTCCGGTACTAGACATGTGTGCTAGTGTGCGTTAGATGCCGTGTGCCCTGTGTGCTGGGACCTTCACCTTGACGGACTGGAGCTCATGGGAACATGACTTTGCATGGTGGTGCGCGACGCTGCAATATGATTTGAAACACGCTCATGCCGAACGACTCAGCCCCGCGTACTCGCGTACTCGCGTTTTTGTGAGCACCCTGGGCAGGCCCCGGGCCTCGCGCTGCGACTTGTTCCCCGGGTTGAGGACGACCCCAGGTCCTGCACCCTTGCCAACAACTCAGTCCAGCCAGTCCTGGTCCCAGCAACCCCTACACTGCCGCCGCCACAGGCTGAACCAGGCCTCCCCGGCCACCGCCATCTGAGCTTCGGCGGCCGCGCTTGCCGCGGCCGCCACCTTGCCGCCGTACGGCTCCGGCCCAACGCCGCCGCTGCCGCTGTCGCCGCCCCCCGTGGTCGCCATCCTTCAATGCGTTCGCCATTCCCTCCTCTCCTCTCCCCCCACTCCCTCCCTCAACACCGCTACGCCTCCGCTTGCCGCCGAAATAGACGTCTACGCCACCAGCTTGGTCACCACGCCAGCGCCTACGGTGCGGCCCGAGTCGCGGATGGCGAAGCGCAGCCCCTCCTGCGGGCCGGGGGCGGGTCGGGGAGGGCAGGGCCAAGGCAGTCGCACGGTTATTGCGGCGCCCGTCAGGATGCGTCACAGGGACATCTGAGGTTGCCCCGCTATACAAATACGGGTACACCGCATGGCGCCAACCCATCAGCTTCCTCCTCCTCCTCACCAAACACAGTGTGCCACGCCCGCAGCCCCCCCCCAGCCCCCCAGCCCCCCAGCCCCCCAGCCCACCTCGAGCGCCACGGGCGCCGTCAGCTCGATGGTGGCCCGGAAGTTGTCGCCCGGCACCACCATGGCGGTGCCCTCGGGCAGCGAGATCTGGCCTGGAGCGGCGGTGGGCAGCAGGTGGGGGAGAGCGCCGGGGGGGGGGCGGGGGCGAAGCGGGGGAGGGGAAACGTGTGGGGCAGGGCGCTGGGGGGGCGCCGGGAAGTTCGCATGCACGGTCAACGTCGCCGTGTGGGCCACGACAGCAGCAGCAGCAGCAGCTGACCTAGCGCAGAAGCAAGCACACACCCTCACCACGACCGACGCGTCACCACCACTTTGAATGTGTGTCGCGTGCTACTCTATTACTGTCTATCAAAAATGAACGCCCTCACCCGGGATGTCGGCGGTGCGGATGAAGAACTGCGGCTTGTACTTGGAGGTGAAGGGCGTGTGGCGGCCGCCCTCCTCCTTGGTCAGCGCATACACCTCGGCGTCGAATTGCTGCAGCGGGAGTCGGGGGCGGGGGGGGTCGGGGGCGTATGGCGCTGGTGCGGGCAGGTGCAGGTGCAGGTGCAGGTGCAGGTGCAGGTGCAGGTGCAGGTGCAGGTGCAGGTGCAGGTGCAGGCGGCTCCCAGCCGTCACTGCAACGAGGCCGTCACTGCAACGAGGCCGTCACTGCAACGAGGCCGCTGCGCTGTGCGGGGAGAGGGCAGACGAGGCCGCCGCAGATTGCGTTGCTGTCTCTGGCGAGGGGCGCCGCTGCAGGCACCCGCTACCCCGCTTGCACCGCCGCGCCAGCCAGGGCCCCGCTTCCATTGTCGTAGCGCATGGGCGTCTAGTCATTGATGTCCTGGCCGCAGCAACTCGCAAGCAGCTCACATGCCGCACTCCTGCTTGCCTGTTACGCACGCGCCCCACCCCCCCACCCGCCCCCTGCCCCACCCCCCCACCCGCCCCCTGCCCCCCCCACCTTGTACGTCTTGATGCTGCCCGCCTTGGCCACCACCTGGCCCCGCGACACGTCCTCGCGCTTGATGCCGCGGATGAGCAGGCCCACGTTGTCGCCCGCCTGGCCCTGTGCGCGTGAGGGGATGTGTGTGCGCGCGTGTGTGGGGGGGGGTGTGGGAGGGGAAGGGGGAACACGGGGGGAATCGGTGGGGTGGGAGGGCCGCTTCACACGCTAGAGTGGGCAACACCCACAAGTTGGGCCATGTCATGCACATACACGTACATGTACCCCGCCCCCACAAACCGCGCTGCGCACCTGGTTCGGGTATATGTTACATAACTACAAATGTGCACATATACACATGGTATATGTATTCAGGTACATTAACATGCCGATACAGGGCCCCCCCCAACCCCCCACAGCCCCGCGCTGTGCACCTGGTTGAGGTTCTTCTTGAACATCTCCACGCCCGTCACGATGCTCTTGATGGTGTCGCGCAGCCCCACCACCTCCACCTCGTCGCCCGTCTTGACCACGCCTGAGGAGGCCACCGGGGCGATCGGGGTTTTGCAGCCGGCACCCGCACCGGGCTGCTGCTGGTGCGGGCGG
>BDDC01002848.1:0-10083 GCA_001662425.1 Chlamydomonas sphaeroides | reverse complement strand
CGGCAGCGGCACCCCATCAACTGCCAGCCGCCAGAGCGTCTCCTTATGCTCGCGCTCCCACCGTATGCTCGCGCTCCCACCGTATGTGTGTGTGTGTGTGTGAGGGGCAAGTATGTTACACTCCAGCGGTGCCTTCTGCCTGTGCGCATGCCCACACATCAACCAGAGCCGCTTTTAACACACCCCTTGCGGAACGGAAGGAAGCGCAACGAGGGGCCACAATCCCCCTTGCTCAACCCAGACCGGTCCAAAGCCAGCCCAACATACAGCCTCCGCATCAAACTGTGGCACCCTATATATGTGTGTGTGTGTGTGTAGCAAAGGCTAACTATGGCTGCTATTACGATGCTGGATGGCCGCTGGCGTGGCGCGGCACCCCTTCATTCCCGTCCTCGCACACAAGCAACCGGGAGCGAACCTGTTAACCGGGGTTGGAGAGCCGTTGCCTGCCTGCCCTTATGCAGCCACACATAAAGCCAGCTAGCCGCTGCACCGTGTAGTCCTGCCTCCAGCTGCAGAGCCCCGCCGCTGCCTGCGTGCCGCACGAACACGCACGCTCCCGAGCAACGCATGTCAAACTCCGCCCCGGCAGCCCACCGCGCCCGCCCCAACATCGATCCTCGCTGCTGTGCGTGAGGTGCTCGCCCTCGACCCCGGACCGCGGCCCCACTCGCCCGCCGGGACCGGCGGCCCACCCGCTGTACGGTAATATAATGAGCCCATGCATGCAGCTCGATCCAAGCCGCGTGCCCACCGCGCGCGAACGCACAACTACTTGCGTCTTTAGTTGCTTGCAGCTGCTTGTCCCACACGTGCATGCATGCGTGCGGGCTGCACGTTATGGGGTATGGTGTCGTCAGCAGCCCCCGCGCAGCACCAGTTATACCCTGAAGCCTCGCTCCCTGTCCGCCCAGCGCGATCAAGGCAGCATCCGGACTTTTGCCCGTAGCGCATCCAACAACCCGTGTATGTAGTCCAAAACACGAATTCGCAAAGGCAGCACGGAATCCGGCACCCGCTTGCCAAAACAGAAGTGCCGCACAAAATGCCGGGGTTGACAGCCCAACTCCGCCTCAACGCGCTAGTGCTGCTCGCAGCTGTGTGTCCCGCTGCGGGCAAACACAAAATAACGTTATTCAACTTAACGCTGCAGGCGGCCACAAAATAGCCAAACGCTGCAGGCGGCTACAAAATAACGAAAACGGCAGCGCCGCCTTCATCAGACCCTGGCCCCCGCCCAGCGCAATCAAGGCACCCCAAGCCTGCAGCGCAGCCACTGTAAACCCATGCCATCAACACCACACGCACGCACGGCTCATACGCACAGCCACGAAGACCCATGCCATGTATGTATCACCACCACCACACGGCTAATATGCACCCTGCATCCCGGCCCGACCGCCTTCTGGGGTGTCCACGCAGCGCAATCAAGCTGGACTCCGGAGCACCCGCAGAAGCGGAACCGGCTGACCAGCAGTGTCGCACGACAACACCCTGCCCACCAGCGTGTCAGCGGCTTTCAACATCAATCTGTTAGTCCAACCCAAGCGCAATCAAGGCAACCCGAGCCCGCAGCGCAGCCACCGAAGACCTGCTGTCAACACGACACACACGCACGCGCGGCTCACGCGCATACGGTCCTACCTGCACATGTGCCCAAACGCCGATTGGGTAGGCCCCACAAGCTGGGCTCCGGAGCGGTCGTGTAGGCAGAATAAACCCGCCGCCGGGACGTGCGTTATGGAACGGGGCGGCAACAGGGCCCGCCCCAACGCCCGCCCCAGCCAGCAGCCCGACCTTGCCCGACGACCAACACAGGCAACACCGACCCTACCCCTACCACCGCGTCATCAACGCCCTCCAAGCGCCACCAGTCCTTCAAGGCACAAGCGCATTCAAGGCAACCGGGGCCCGCAGCGCTGCAACATTTACACTTTCCTGCGCGCCATCTATCACCAGCCCACACAAGCAAGCGCGCGCGTCATCAGCTGCTGATGAGAGCCTCTCATGCGCCAATTGAGATAGAAATAGACACAAATGCAGGAACACGCGCACTCGGGTACACCGAAATGCATATGCTGAGAAACACACACAATATGAGAGCCGCAAGTAAGGCTGAAAGCCAGCCAGCCAGCTGTTGCTGCACTAGCTGCACCGCCGAGCGAGTCATGACACCTTGCAATGGTGCTGCAACTGGAAGCGCCGAGCTTCCGACTCGACTCGCCGGATGCCAAGTCTGTGCGAACACACACGTGTGTACTGCTACCGCCGTAAAGGGGGCCGCAGCGGGCGTGCGCCGGGAGCCTGCCGCACATGCATCGCTGTGTGAGAGGCACGCACCGTGCAGGCAACCGCGCCCCCATGCGGCAGGTGCCCGCGAGACACGAGCGCCCGGCCCCCCTGCCCCCGCCCACCGCCGGCCAGCAGTGCCTTCGTGACAGCCTGAACGCTGCTCCGCTCCCCGGACCCACCGACCACCGTCGACGCTCAGTGATGCGCTTCGGAAGTTCGGATGGTGTGTTGCCCGAGTCTACGGCAGACAGCGTCCTCAGTCCCGCGTAGCTGGCAACGAGCGAGTGGACATCTGATAGACGCATGTGTTGCCTTGCGGCAGGTTCTATGCTTTGACATCAGTCCAGCAGCGATGCGGCGGCGGTTGCCAATGATGTGTTCGCGTGTCTCCTGCTGTCGCTCACTGCCAGTTTGTCGATATCTGCGTCGGCATGTGGAGTGGACAATGTTTGGATTGTGTTTCAGCCCAAGCCAGCAGGCAGGTGGGCAAAACTGGGAAGCGCGCGCGTGACAAAGACTTTCTAGAACGACAGTCAATCGATGCCAGCCTGAGTCCATGTGTACATGTGTAACGCAGCGAGTCGACTGGTGTTGACAGGCCATGGTAAGGTGACGGCAACAGCGACCCACCTTGGAACAAGTAAGCCCGCTCACAAGACTCTCGGAAGTTTGGCATAGACATTGTGTCAAATAATGCCGGTAGCGAAAGCGCAGTGAGTGCAGTCAAGCCCAAGGAGACCGCGCACGCCGCGCATTGTATCGAGGAGTCGCAGCAGCAGGGCAGTGTAGACAAGCCACTCTGCGCCGCGCAAGGCGCGCGGCGCTTCGGAAGTGCTATACGCAGCTCGCAAGCGCTCCTTTATTTTATCGGCAAAGTCTGACGTGATGCCGTACGACTGCGTGTCATTCCGCGTGTCATTCGCAACCCTTCCGTCCCCGCCCCATCCCCGCCCTCGTATCTCAGGCGATGGTTTCGATGCAGTCGACCAACAATGTCGCGCTCTGACATCAGAGTCTATGAATCTATCGACTCCAGGCTATGGCAATACTGCGGCAGTCGATACCATGCGAGGGCTTGCAGCGTGGCGACGGATATGCATTCCCGACGCTGGCTGCAGAGCGGCGCTCCGTGCGCCGCTCAGCCTCCCCCCGCCAGGCCCAGCCACTGGCTGCCGCCTTATGACAACAGGGACGTCGCACGCAGGGCACTCACGGCTCAGCGTGATCCAGCACGCGCGGTGTGTGGCCGCCGCTTTCCCATCATGGAAATGTGACGCTTGGTGCTCCAACCAGACATTAAGATGCTTAGCCAGGCGCCGCGCCTAATATCACCTCAATCGCCTCCAGGGGGCCATGGGCGCGCCGTATCCCATACTCCCTCGAAGCCTCGATCGACTCTCAGGCTTCGTGGGTGGGCCGCTGTCCGTCCGTTCGTTCGTTGCCATGGGTTGAATGTTTGACCCTGGCGGCGACGGCGGTAACGCGGTATCTAGTACCTTTCATTGATTCCATCGAGACGTTGATAGGCGAACTGATGAGACTTGCCGCTGGCCCGCAGAGCAGCCGCCTACCCCAGCCCGTCATTACCACACCCACACAGCCACACGTACGGAGCGCCACCGCCGTACATGCTGTCCGCACGCCGCCTACTCCACGCAGCCGCAGTGTGGCCGCGGTCGCAGAAACCCTTGCTTGCCGTACGGCTCAGCAGCGTACGTACCGCCATAGTTCCCGCAGACCGCACAGAGGCAATGGCCTAGGCAACAGCGCAGCGGTCTGCCGCCCCCGCACCTTGTGATCCTGGCCAGCTGCCATGCCGTAACCGACGCCCGCCCGCCGCTTCAGGTCCCGAGGCGCTAGGAAGAGTCTTCCGAGCGCCGCCAATCCTTGACCTACCAAGCGCAATCAAGGCCACCCCGGCCCCAGCGCAGCCACCCATCCGTGCATGCGGTTACCACGCCCACGGGCATACGTACCTCTATCTCCACACGCTGCCCACACACCTCCGCACAAGCAAGTTGCCCTCAAGAACGCGACGCCGCACCTGAACCGCCACCGGGATAGCTCAGCCTCAATGCGGTCACACGAGCAGGAGTCCCGCGAGCCTGTATCGTGCCGTGGCGCTCTCAGCCAACAGTTGCCCATGCGATCGCAGGACCCAGCCGGGCGGCTGCAGCGCGGCCCGCCCGCTGGGCCCTGCGTAAATGGACCGAAGCAACATCCACCACCGTGCCAAAGCCCTTACGAGCGCAACCAAGCAATCAAGACCAAGTCTAGCGCGATCAAGGCAACCAGGGCCCGCAGCGCTGCAATAATGCCTTCCACCCGCCACCACCAGCCCACACCAGCCCACACCACCAGCCCACTGCTACTTGCCAGCTTCCCTGCCAGCTGTAACCTAACAGGCTCCCCACCCAGCCAACTGAAATACACACATAGAAATAAAATTAGAAATAGAAATAGAGATGGTTACGACACGTGCAGAACCCGCGTCGTCTAATTAAGGAGGGCAGGCCGTGTGTGGGACAGAGTCCCCACACCCGCGCGCCACCGTAAATACACACATACCACACGGCCACGCACACTCCACTCGCCAATGATGCTCGAGTCCACCATAATGCGTTGCTCATCACCTACCGCATGCCATGGCAGGCAGGCAGCCGGGTCGAGTCATCCATGCCCAACGTCCGTTCCCCGAGTCACGACCCGGCCTCCAGGCGCCGTGGGCCGACAGTGCGCTTAACGAATCATTCCAGTACCAAGGAAGTGCCAGGTGTTCACTTTGCGTGCCAGCCCGGTGCACGTGCGCTTCAACAACCAACATGGCCTCTCCACTGGATGTTGCTATTGCTGACGTTATCACGGACCCTAGCAGCAGATGTACGCTGGGCGCCTTTTGTTGGAACCAGAGATGCAACAATTAGATCCCGCACGGCAGGCGCGCAGGGTCCCTCTGCCCCCCGCCACCGCTAGCAGACAGCGTCATGGCGACATCCACAAACCTGTAACTCTGTTTGGGACGGCCGGCCACTGATGCGAAGGGGCCAGCCGGCCGCGCTCTGCCGCGGCCCTGGATGGACAGTAATTCTGACTTCATGTGTCAGCGTCAGACAGCACCGGCCCAAACGCAGCTGGCTTCAAGAGAGTGGGCCCTCGAAGTACGTGTGCGCCATGTATGGGCGGTTCCACTCTGTTGAACTCAGTCCCCACTCAGCAGCAGCCAGCGATGCGTTCAACGTCATTGTATTTCCGCACCGCATTCAGCCCGGTCCTTGCGATGAACCTCCTGTAGACTCTCCCAAATATCCTCTGCAGTGCCCGGGTTGCGGTTTTCCCGTCAGGGCCGTCAATGATTGCGCATGACAAAGACTTCCGGGAGCGTCAGTCGCTCGCCATGGACGTAGCTCAATTTATCTTCTATGGGCAGCGTCGGGCACTGATGGATGCCGTCTACGCGGGGACTACCGCGACAATGGCGCATATATAAGACCCACCACTTCAGCTTGACGAACATCTTGCCGTGCATGCCAAGCGGCACGATGCCATGCTGGTCGCGGAAGCATCTCGGGCGTAAACAAGCAAAGATAGTCAATCTACGCCTGGTTGGGGTTGCAGTAGAGCCGGGTTTCACCCAATTCTCTGCGCCGCGCAAAGCGCGCGGTGCTTTAAAAGTGTTGTTTGCAGCTCGCCTGCACTCCGTCGTTTCATCGGCATGGTGATGTGATGCCGTACGACCGCGTGTCGCATTCCTGCTCCGCCCCGCCTCGCTCCAGCTCCTTCCCACTCGGATGCTGTCCTGTTTGAACATGATTGGACGCCGCCATGCGTGCCAGGTCACAGTCGCCGGCGCCCTGACCGGCCCATACCGTCTCGTAAGCGCAAAGAGCCCACGGGCAGGACGGCACCTCCTGCCCACAGGTACACCTGCTTAGGACCCCTGTGGTACCTCCTGCCCCTGCTGCACTCGTATGCGTTGATGCCAAACACACGTGTGCTGCAGTACCCCCGTCCTCGGGCAGTTATAAGACGTGAAGCCTGAAGCACCTCCAAGATGTTTACGCAACACCCATTGCATGTGCCGGAAGTCCTCGGTTGTGCCCCTGTGCCACGGCCATCTTCCAAGGGCAGCAGGACGTCCCAGCTTTGAGGCAGCCGGCGCTACGTGGCTACACCGAGAAGAAGAAGAAGAAGAAGAAGAAGAAGAAGAAGAAGAAGAAGAAGAAGAAGAAGAAGAAGAAGAAGAAGTAGAGCTATCCCCCCACACATCGATGCGCACAGAGTCAGGTCATGCACGCCCCACAGCACACGGCAGCACCAGCAGGCAAAACAAACCAATCCAAGCAATAGCCCAGTGGGGCGCACGTGGATGGGGCGAGCACGCCCAGCCCCCAACCAGCAACAAAGACGCTGACGATCCACCCACGAAGTCCGATCCACCCGGCTGTAAGCCAAGCCAGCGCCGGCTGCACGGCACGAACCAGGCCCCTAGACTACCAGACCCACCCAGTCAGACGCACGCCGGCACATCAGTCAGGAATCAACGTTCAAAAGCACGTCAGACAGCCTCGCACAAGGCACTGAGTAGGACAGCGCGATCAAGATGAAAGGATGGACAGAAGGCGGGTCAGGCGCACACCACCTCAAGCCCACCCCCCACCACACGAAGGAAAGGATAGTCCGGTCCAACGGAGTCCCAGCCGCGCACGGGCATGCCCAAGGCCGCAAAGTCCTGTAGGGCCGCCCAGAACTTGGCACTCACGGAGGCCGCGAGGGCTGGCGCTGACGGCTCGCTCATGCTGCTGGCGCGGCCGCCCCGGCCCCACTCGCACGCCCCGGAGCCGCCACAACCACGGCATCCCAAACACACTGCACCACATGAGGCACCGGTCACTCTGCCAGCCAGAGATGACGCCGGCCCACCGGCCCCCCGCACCGGACCAGGGCCTGCACGACGGGGCAGCTCCACCAATGATGGCAGCGTGGCGACTGGGCGCCAGCGGGGGGCGGGAAGGTGCCGCATACGCACGGCTCTGCGGATAGGTGGCAGTTGCCGGGGACTGGCACCCCATCGATGGCCAGACGCCAGAAGACTACCCACTCCCTGTGGCGAGTGTAAGCTATCCCATAAGCTTGCTACCAATACTCCGTGACATCCGCGGACAGCTCTGACGCCTGAGTTTGCTCAGCGTCCCAATGATGCCGAGCTGACAAAGAACTACGTCACCAGCACGCTGTTTGCGTACACGTTGGTTGTCGAGATGACGGCAAAGCAAGCGGCTCGGGCTCTACGCAAGGGTGCTGACGCGTTCTTGATGCTCGTGCATCCAGAGGTCTCCTGTGATACACCCTCACTGGCAGCCACCAATACCAAATTTGTGGGGCAAGAACCCCACCCCAACTACCTGATGGCAGTTGCAGCGGCTCCAAAATCCATGGAGCCTGGCTTGGTGCCAGAGGCCCAACTTAAGAGCCTGCTCACCAAGTATGCCAACGTGACATCCGCGGAGAGCTTTTGTGTCTACCAGCGAGCGCAACTCCCAAGACGGCTGCGCTTGGGGTAACAAATGCTTCCAGGGGTCAGGGGTTTCCTTGGTCGCGTGAGCGCCGGATACCGTGCTGCCTTGGCGTACTTTCGCTTTCTTTGGCAGCCCTATTTTAAGATACAACATCCCAAGATGCAACAGGTCACAGGCTCCTGACGTAACTAACTCCAAGCTTTGGGGTAACCCAGGGGCAGCGAGGCATTATCGGCAGGACTGGGCAGGGGGGGGGGGCGGCGCCGAGCAAGCCCCGCGGCAGTGAGACACGAACACACGCCCGTTGCTTAAGGCCCTCCTCACCAAAGGCTCGAGGCTGCAACCTACAGGACGGTCAACCCGCGGCGCACACGGCAGCATTACAGTCAGGGCTGCGCCCCGGCGTGCTCCTGCGCCGGGGTGGGAGTGGCTCACTACCAAGGGCACAAGGGCCCAAGGCGGCACGACGAGGATATGTGCCTCAGGGCACGCCCGGCCGCCAAGGCCTCAGGGATCACGCCCGAACTTAAAGGCCTGGCACACCCCGCCGTGCACTATCCGGCACCCAGCATCAGCTAGCTAGCGGCTGCAAGGCAGCACGCACATCCTTTGGGATTCCCCAAACCGCCGCGTTAGCGACGTACAGCGAAGAGCACCCGCGCACTCCACATTGCTGGCACGCCCCGCCGCCCCACACGCGCCTCGACTGGCTCGCAAGACAATACCGAATGGAGCTACAGGCATTTAGGAAGGTAGATTAGATAGACAGGGAGCGCGGCGGCCCGCAGGCGCCTACCAGCATCCGCTCTCGGAATTCTCCAACGTCCACCGTGCACACGCCCACTCAGATCCGACTAACGCGCCTCCCACCCCGCCCCCCCCCCGCTCTCGGTCACTCCACAGCAACCCACCCAAAAACAGCACGCCATCACAGCGGCCCGTAATGCAGTACAGCGCGGCGCGCCAGCAGGCGGCGCCCGGTCTCCTCATACATGGCGCCGACGCTGGTCACCCCACATGCCACTCGCAGATGCCCCGGCCCGCCCTGGCGCGCCCGCGCCCGGCCCGTGCCCACTTGCGGTACCCCGCTCTGCCGCTCTTTTCATGTCCATCGCCTGCTCACGCGCTCTCCCCTCTCCAAGACATCCACGCCCATTCCTGCACTGGCCCAAGTCGGCCGAGGGGCAGGTCCAAGCGGCCGCTGCAGGCTAGCCGCATGCAGCCGCCGGTGGCGGGCCGCGGCTCCGGCCCAGCCGCCCAGCCAGCGCCCAGCGCCGCGGCGACGTGCATGGCCTCATTACCATGGAACGCACCAGCCCCATCGTCCCGCCGCCCTCGCCGCGTCAGCATGCGGCTTGGCGTTGCGGCAAGCGGCCGGCACCGCACCAAGCCCCTCACCGGGCCACAGCGGGCTGCAGGCGGCGGCAGGGCAGTAGTCCCCGCCGCCCGGCCGCCTGCATACGGACACCGCCGCCGAGCGCCGCTTGCGACGCGTCCTCCGCGCCAGCAAGCTGCCGGCTGCCGCTCGTTGCCGGCCCTCTGCCCGGCCACGGCCATCCGGGCCAGCCCGGGCCCGCCGGTCGCCATGCGCAGCTCTTCCCCAGATTACACGCGGCTGATGTCGCGGCCGAACAGCTTGGTGCGCACCCAGTCCGCCGCCACCAGGCACTGGTTGCGGAAGGAGAACTGGCTCATGGTCTCGTAGCCCTTCCACACGAAGCCGGCGCCGGTGCCGGTGAGCGGGCCCAGCTTGGGCAGGTCGAACACGGCCTTGTCAGAGCCCACGTAGGCGGCAGAGCCCTTGTGGAAGTAGCTGCGCGGCGGGGGAAGGAAGGGCAGGGGCGATGGCGTCACGGCCACGCACGTGAAAAACGCGAAGGTTGGACGTGCGCTGGAGGCGCGTGCGGGTGCAGCCGAGGTGTGAGGACGTCGTGATGCCGTGGCAATGGAACGTGTGCAACGGGTGGCGGGCTGCAGGCGCCGACCCGGGAGCCGGAGCTCACCGGAAGGGCGGCACGGCGTCTGCGGGCAGCTTTGAGTCCTCCTCCAGGTTGCCGGTGATGCGGGACGAGGAGAAGATCTTGGCAAGGTGCTTGCCTTGCTGGTTGGCCACCTACGCATGGGCGCAGGTTGGCGGTTGGGGGCGTGATGTAGATGTCGGTTATGCGCTGCGTGTGCGCTGGTTCATTGGTTGCTGGAGGCTCCATAGAGCCCAGCCCAGCCCAGCCCAGCCCAGCCCAGCCCAGCCCAGCCCAGCCCAGCCCAGCCCAGCCCA
>BDDC01002844.1:0-10102 GCA_001662425.1 Chlamydomonas sphaeroides | reverse complement strand
GGGCTCGGGCTGGGCTCCGCATCGGGGCTCGGGCTGGGCTCCACATCGGGGCTCGGGCTGGGCTCCGCATCGGGGCTCGGGCTGGGAGTTGCCTCGGGCGTGGGGCTGGGCTCCGCATCGGGGCTCGGGCTGGGTGGCGTCGGTGGAGTGGGAGACGGTGGCGTTGGGCTGGGCGGAGTAGGGGACGGTGCTGTTGGGCTTGGCGGAATGGGAGACGGCGGCGTTGGGCTGGGCGGAGTAGGGGATGGCGGCCTGGGCGGTGGACTGCTGCTGCCAGGTGGCGGCGGCGGCGACTGGCACTTGAAGCCGCTCGTGTCCGGCCTCGGCAGCGTGAAGCTCCACAAACACCTGCAGGAGCGCGAAGGCGCGCCGGTGAGACAGCAGTGATCGTGACTCACGGGTGGCGACGGGTCGGGTCGGGTTGAGCGTGCACACCGTTCACAGACGCGCCCAGATCCTGCCGCACTTACTCGTTGAACTGGTCTCCATTGTCGCAACCAGCACGTTTGCCGTTCACGTAGCGCGGGCGTTGGCATGTGGCCGTGAGGCCATTGAGGCTGATTGCCAGCTGGTTCGTCCCAGCTACGGCGGTGGAGGCAGGGCAGGCGCCAAGGCGTCGGTGCAGAGCAGGGAGGCACGTGCACGCCGCTCCAGGCAACCAGTCTCGCGTGTGGCGGGCAGGGGGCAGCTGGCCCCGGCCGGCGGCGGCGCAGCGGCACCGGAGGCCATGGAGCACACCAACAGCGACACAAGCTGCCATAGATTGCCAAACAACGTGCTAGCTGCAGCCGGACTTACTGGGCAGGCAGTCTTTGGAGCCGTCCTTGAGCGTGAAGTACGCTGTCGTCTGGCGGGCGCAACGGGGTGCAGGGGGGAGGCCAAGCCAGCAAGATGGGGTCAGCTTCCTCAACCGTCACCGGATCGCTCAGTCAGGGCGCGTACCGGGGCGCCCCTGAGCCAGCCGTACAAATCCCAGTCTCTGCGCACCGTGGTCTCGCTCGGTGCAAACCGAACCCACTGGCAGAAGTAGTCTGCAGCACGGGTACACGGTAGCCGGGCTGGTCAGCAAGCAAAGTAGGTGCTGCTGTGAGGCCAACCTTACGAGCCAACACGTTGGCACGTGGCATGCGAAAGTGCGCCTCTACCGTGGGCCCCCCTTGCGCAGGCTGGACCCCAAAAGGGCGCCCCTGCCATGGTTGCCCCTGCCGAGGCCCTCGCCGTGCCCATGCTCGGTGTGACCCCACCCACTGTTTGCGGGCCAATCTGCGTCCTTGTTCGTGCCGATAGTAGGGGTGGAGTTGGCCGTGAGCATGACGGGCATGAACTGGGCACACGGCGGAGGGGGTGGTGCAGTGACGTCACGGGGTGTCGGTGTGCCAAGCGGGAGCCGCACCGGCCACACGTACGTGGGCACGCACAACGAAGGGGGAGGGCAGCGGAGCCAGGCAGCAGGTATGAGGGCGGGGCCGCGCAAGCCCAAGCGACCTCCATCCGGGCGCTGGGGCCAGCTCACGCGGCGCGTGGCAGGCTGCTGGTGTGCTGCTTGCGGCCCAACCCGGTCGTCGGTGCGGTGCAGAGCTCACCTTGTCTCCCGCGCACACGTGCGACATCACGTCCCTGTTGGCATCCTTTGGGCAGTTGCGCGTGGAGCTCCAGAACATGCAGATGGGGCAGTAGGTGTAGTTGACGCCGCCCACCATGACGCCGTAGTTACAGCGGTTGCTGTAGCGCAGCGAGATGCAGGGCTGCGAGGGGTAGGGAGGGCAGACAGGCACTGCCGGGTTTAAACGAAGTGCAGCGGATAATACGCAATGTAAGCGGTGCTTGGCTTGATGTTTGCCGTCCTGGGGACTACTCGCTGGGATACACGTGCTGTACAGGCCGCTATCAGTGCATGCAACGTGGGCCCTCGTGTCCGCCCATGCAAACCGTGTGCCCGCAAGCACGCAGTGCACGGGCATCCCACATATCCACCGCTCTCGCTCTCAGCGTGGAGGGCGGGGGATGCGGACTCGAAGGATTCTCACCGCCTGATCGTTGCAACCCTGGTGGGGGAACGGGGAGAGGTAGGGGCACAGGCACATGTCACCGCCAGGCAAACTTAACGAGGGTTGGCTAGAGCTTTTCGGCGGGCGGGCGTGGCGTGGTCTTGCCGCAAGGTAACTTTCGCAAATCCTGCTACATGTGACTTGCCGACGCTGTGCCGCCGGTGTCGGTCGACACCATTGTCCAAGTAGTCGCGTTGGCGCTGGTGTCTGTGTGTATGCACTCCGTGCTTCCTGACTGAAGAAGGTCACGGCCTTTATGCTCGAGAGATACAGGCTGCGACGTGGTTTGTTGTGCGCCATCTACATGGCCGCTTGCAGAGCCGCTCCATGGCCGATAGTTACCAGAGAGTCCACGTTCTATCGTCTTCTCATTGGAATTGCTGGCGGCGCTGCTCGGCGTGCCAGCGCACAATGCAGCGAGTAGCAAGAGAGCGCACAGGCCGAGGCCCGCCTTGCGCGGCCCCTGTGGCATGCAATTACTGAACATTTACTGCGCTGAGAGAAGGGACTGCTGGGAAGGTAGGAAGGCCATTCCCGGGTCTCCGGCGCGTTGGTGTGTACTATGTACAGTCGATGGCACAAAGGAGCAGGATAGGCTTGAAGAACCGAGGCGGCGAAAGACCAGCGGTGGACGGCCCTTGAATGTGGACGGCAGGGCAGCGGAAGGTGCGTAGTCTGGCTCTTTGTGTGTTTGCAGGAGGTCCTTTGTGTATAAGTTTGGTTTGGAGTTGGATGCAGTGGTGTGGGGAAGGGCGCCTTGAGGACGAAGGTGAGCATGAAGGATGTGACCGCAGTACTTCTTCCACATTCCACATTCCACAATCCAGCCAAACGAGCCCGTCTACTCGTACAGCGCCAACAGCAGAACTGCAAAGAGCAAATTACAGCTACTACAGCTAATATGGCCGTATGACTTCCGACCGCACACTTGCCACACTGGCAGCACAACGGCGCGACTATTGTCCACATCGACAGCCGTCCCAGTGGTCGCACGCAACTGCGTACAATGCAAATATATCTTGACTATTTACTTCTATGGAACTGCACGCATTGCGGCTTGACGGTTTCAATGAGACGTTGGTGCCGTGTGCTGCACGCCTGCGCCCGCTCTGCGCCCCACCGTCCTACCCACCATGTCACATACCACCTCAAGCTACAGGCTTAGCAACGCTAATGTCACATTTTAGTGGTAGTGCTGATGGCGATTCCGCTTTACACCCGTGCGTTACACTGGCGACCATGCAAGTACGCGCTCTACGCGCCGTGGGCTGTCACGCCGGGATCTGCTGCAATGCACATCGTGCCGTAGATGCTGTGACGGACTTTCAGGGATCGACGGGTCCAGACGACAGGAGGCAACGCTGTCCCCGCAGGCCCCCGCTATAGGCCAGGAGGCCTCCTGCTTCAGGCCATCGCGTTGGCCCTGCCCCAACAAGCGGGTTCGCTACCGGTTGCGTTGGGACTGGAAGGACACCGGCAACATGCGAACGCTTCCCTCGCCAGTCCCATCCCGATGGAGACATACTTGCCAAGTCAGCGGGGTTCTGGTGCAGGCCTCCGGCGTGAAGGTGCTACCCAGTGAAGAGGTGCCACCAAGGGATGACTAACGCGACAGTGCAAGCCCCTGTTCAGGCCGGGTTGCCCCTTTTGGGGGGCGTAGCCCCCGCCGTGAAGCGGCTAGGGGCGCCGGAGGCCCCTGGGGTGGCACCGGTGGCGCCCTGCACGGCCCTGCAGGAGGCCTCCTGCCCTGTAGAGGGTTAATACCTCCCCAGCTGCGCATGGGTGCATGGCTCGCCCCAAAAAAGAGGCCACCCAGACCAGACGCAAACAGTCGGTCATTATGCGGTTGACGCCGGGGTATTTTGAGGGGTCTCGGGCACACCGACACCGTGCCCTCATCCCCACGGGCCGGACCTAGCCGCCCGGACTGCCTGAAACGGCAGGAATGCACATCTGAACACACGCCGCCGCTGCTGCCGCTCTAGCTGTGTCGCGGCCGCTTGCGGCGGCTGCTACCACCCCCTCCGCCTCCGCCGCCCGGCCCATCGCCGCCCGGCCCATCGCCTCCGCCAGGGCGGAAGCAGGCCGGGCGCTCGGCCCCGAGCAGCTGGAGGCACAGCAACAGCAGCATGTTCAGAGCGGCGTTGAGTTGCAAAACGCAACGAAACCTTTATCCGTTAGGCAGGGGTCCCCTCCGGAGCGCTTTCGACGTGGTTGCGGGGGCGAGCCAACGTATCGCACAATCGATATCAATATTGGCATGGCAATGGAACTGGGACGTGAGGTTACTCGTGCCTGGTGTAGTCGGGTCGTAAGGGGGGGTGTCGGGTTGGCTTGCCCCTTTCCGTCTCCGTAGCTCCTCGCTGCTCCCCGGTAGCGTTAGCGAGAGGGACGAGAGGAGGACAGGGACATGGGAACGCAAAAATGTCCTGCCCCGTCACGTCACACTGTGCTGCGAGGCGCCTACTGGCTGTGCTGTGAGGGGTCCACGGGCTGACAGCGCCGAGTGCTCCTGACTGCGGGGGGAAGGTGAAACTGAGCTGGGCCCGGGCGGCAGCCAGGATGGTGATCGTTGCACAATGACCTCGATTTCAGATTGTTATCTGAAGTTGCCCAACCTGAAGTTTGCCTATGGAGCTCACTTGCCAACTTGAAATGCAACCCTCTCTTGTCACCGTGCGCGGTGCACCGCCGCAACATGCATGCAGCTCGTGCGGCCGGCGGAGGGTCTGCGCCGCCGGCCGCGAGGGCCTCAGTAGATGTATGAGGAGTTGAGCAGCGGCGGCGTGCGTTAGCGGCGGCGTGCGTTAGGAGATATGGTCCTGCGGTTAAGGCAGTTCGGGCGGCGAAGTCCGGCCCGTGGGGTCAGGGCACGGAGGTCGGTGTGCCCGAGACCCCTCAAATGGTCCCAGCGGTGACCGCATAATGGCCGACGGTGTTCGTCTGGTCTGGATGGCCTCTTTTTTCGGGCAAGCCATGCACCCATGCGCAGCTGAGGAAGTTTGCGCTTCGTGGGGGCGTCATGCAGCACATCAGTGCGTTGGTGCGTTGGTAAGGGTTGGTACTCCAGGGTGCTCCTGCCCTGCAGTGGGCTCAGCTGCAAGCTGTGATTCTTCAACGCATGTATGAGATCGGGGCTTCAACTGGGAGATGAGTTACGCTGCTTGAGGCAGTCGGGAGGGAGGCCGTGTCTGGCCGTGTGGCGAGTGTGGCGTTGGGTTCGTGACGCACGTCGCGGCGTCAATGCGTCATAACCCGGGCCACGTTACCATCTCTTGTGTAAGGCCAAAACTTTCGCGTCGCGCTTGTCATCAATGGGCAAAGACAAGCCAACTGCAGCTTTGGAAGCAACATTTCGGGATTTTACGACGAGCCGACAGAGCATATTCGATCGCTATGGTGCCAAGCGAGGGCGCGATGCTGCAAGAGTGCACTTGGATGGCAAGCGTGCCAAGCTGTCGCTGCCCAGACGGGCTGCGACCGGCAGTGCTTTCGTGGCCTGCCCCGTTTGTGATGCCCAGGTGAGGAGCCGCTGCTCACCCGAGGTGATCCCTCCAGAGCAAGGGAGCACAGCGGCGCAGGCGGCGTGGTGTCGCACAGCTGCTGGTGATACCGGTAGTGGGTTCGTGTTGTCTTGCACCCTCCTGGACCCGCCCCAGGTTCACCTGCCCCGTCTGAGCAGCCACCTTGACAGCCCTGACTGTAGACCGCAGCCTGGCGCTGCCGGCCCGGGCCTACCAGCCGGCCGTAACTCACAGCGCGGCACCGCGCCGCTTGCAGCCGCGGCGCGCAGCGCAGGCCCAGCGCCGGAGGTGGTGGAGCTGAGCGACGACAGCAGCGAGCAGGAGCTGCGGCGCGTGGGGGCTGCGGGAGGGGTCGGGCAGGAGGTGGTGGAGCTGGTCAGTTGCAGTGAGGGGGATGAAGTCGCCGATGATGGCGACAGCGCCGCTGTGCCGGTTGGGGCAGCACACGTGCGGCTGGTGGAGGGGGCTGCAGGCGCCGGCCCGTCCGCAGCGACGCCAGCGCCACCCACGGGGAGCGCTGCCACCAGTCCACAGCCGCCACCGACCAGTCCACTACGCAGCGCATGGACAGTCTTGCAGGCAGCAGCGCCGCTAGTGGCAGGCGGCCTCGCCGGGCCTGCGCCGGAGATGCGCGGCTGCGAGGGCGCCGACGGGAAGCCAGGCGGCGCTGCCGGCCGCTGCGCGCCGGCCGGCGAGGCCGCCAGCGGCCGCGAAGAGTTGGGCGGTGGTGCCGTCTGCAGTAGCCTGGGTGCCCCGCCGGAGCTCCGGCAAGGCGCGGAGCTGCGGCCCGGAGCAGGCGCCGCATGGCCAGCCGCCGCGGGCGCTGGGCCGCAGGCGCTGCCGCAGCGGAGGCGGCAGCTGTGGCAGGCGGCGGCGCTGCTGCCTCCGCAGCGCGTGCACTCCCGGCTTGCAGGAGACGGGCCGCCTCTCGCTCTGCTGCCCGGGCGCCGCGCACCAAACCACACGCAGCCCCTGGGCTTGCCCAATGCGATGCCAGGACCGGAGCTATGCGGGGCTGCGGCGCGGCCATGGCCTCACGGCGCGGCCATGGCTCAGGCAGCCTGCCCTGATCTCCTCGGCGGGCTGACAGCCCCGCCGTGGTCGCCCCAGGCGGGCAGCGCCGTGCCGGGTGCCGCAAGCCCGCAGAGCTGTGGGCGCCCATCACAGCCTCGGGGCCCTCCGTCGCTTGGCCACAGCGGCCACAGCCGGGAGGGCAGCGGTGGGGGCTGTGGCGGCGGCTGGACCGCTGACGGCGGCGCTAATGAGCGGGCGAGGAGCGGCGGCGAGCATCGCGGGGACGGCGGGAACGACGAGGATATGCAGCAGAGCACCCCCGTACGGGGCGCCCCGGCGGCGGCTGCCCACACAGGCGACCGCAGCCCAGGGCTGGGCCTGGCCGTCGCGGTTGCGCGTGGCGGAGCGTCGAGCACGACCCATCGCTGCCCACCGCAGGCGCCCGCGGCGGTCCCGGTCCCGGTGCCTGCTCATGGACAGATGAGGCAGTGCAGGCCGGGCAGCGCCGCGGCACAGGGGCCGCCTGCCGACGTGAGAGCGCATGCTGTGACGACAGGCTGGCCGTCAGCGGAGCAGAACACGGAGGGCGCCGTGCCGCAGCAAGCGAGGATGCTGCGGGAAGTTGAGGGCAAGCCGGGGGCGGCGCCTGAGCCGGAACCTGCACCGGCGACGGCGCCCACGGGCCGGGGTCCAGGTGCGGCGGGCACGCAGCGGCCGCCCGCCGCCCCGCCGCCAGCCCCGGCCCCGCTGCACCCGCTCTTTGCGCCAAGGCGTGCTGCGGGACAGCGCCGCGCCTCGGGCGACGGGGCGCGGCCGCCGCCTCCCGGCGCCGCTGGACATGGCGGCGCCGCCGGCAGCGGTGCGAACGCCAGTGCGGGCCACAGCGGCGCGGACTTGGCCATGTGGACGCGGCAGCCCTCGCCGGCCGCAGGGGCGTTGGGTCCTCCCTCTGGACTGCCGCTACTGCCGGCGGTGAGCCCCAAGCTGGTAATTGGCAGCGGCTCTCTGCGCCCTGCCCCATGATGAGCCCCGAGCCGGCACCATGGGGCAGGCTGTTGCGCCCTGTTGCGTCACCGGCCCGCCGTCGTTGCCGCTGCCTTGCTTGGCCCCTCCGCCACGTGTCCTCCCCTCCGAGCCCACGCCGCGTATGGAAGCAGGCCCCAGCTAATGGCGGCCGGTGCCTGGCGCCCACCTGCCCCACGCTCTCCCTCCGGCAGCAACCCTGTCTTTCCCTCCTCCCCGTTCCCGCCTTCCCTCTTCCTCCTCCTTCTCCTCCCCGCGCAGCTGCGCCACCCCCACCTGGACAGCCAATGCCTGGTGCCCGACTTCGTCAGCGAGGCCGAGGAGGCGGCGCTGGCGGCCCTGCTGGACAGCCCCCGGGAGCGGCCCGCGTGGAGCGGCTGGGAGACTCACGGCGCAGCCACCGCCCAGCAGACAAGGTGCGCCGGCAGCCGGGGCCGCGTGGGGGGAAGGCGGGGCGCTGCCACGGTCGCGGGTCTGGGTTTGGGTAAGGCGGAGCACGGACCGCTTCCGGTGTTGGGGGGGTTGGGAGGTGCGTGGCACAGCGCGACAGGGCCCCCCGGCCGGCCGGACTGGTGGTGCAGCGCAGTGCTGTCCGACCGCGTTTTGCCGCGGCCACACGCTGCCGCAGGGGCAAGCGCTGGGGCGTGCTGCCCGACTACCACCGCCGCGGCGTGGCTGCGGCAACCCACCCGCTGCCGCCGCTGCTGGAGGCGCTGGCGGAGCGCATGCGGACCCGCGTGGCGGAGCTCAGGGTGGGGTGGAGCCCAGGGTGGGGGCGGAGCGGGCCAAGTGGGGGAAGCGGAGACAAGGTGGTCTTGGGCCTGCGTGGCCTGTGGGGGCACGCACCCGCCACGGGCACACTAGCGCTGCGCCGCAGGCGCTGAGCCGGGACCCGTGGGGGCGGGTGGTGGGGCGCCGGCGCGGGTCCCGGCAGTGCGGCCTGGGCTGGGCGGATGTGGCTGGGCCCTGCGGCCCACCCGCTGCCGCTGCGCCCGCTGCTACTCCTGCCGCCGCTCTCCCCACTCCCCCTGCCCTCCACCACTCCTGCCCCCAGGACTTCGCGCCCAACGAGGCCAACGCGATCGACTACCGCCGCTCGCGGGGCTCCTGGCTGCGGCCGCACGTAGACGACCGGTGGGTGGGGGAGCGGCCCTCTTGAGGGGGCCTTGCGAGGGGACTGCTGGAGTCGCCAAGGGGCGAGGCTGTGAACCTGTGTTCATGGCCGGCTGTAGGTGGACGCGGCTGCACACGGGCCCACACGCCGACCCACATGCTGCGCTTGCTCCCACGTTTGCGCCTGCGGGCAATGCCGTGCCACCGCCACAGAGCCACTGCCAGCCACACACGTTTGCCACCGTACCCGAATCCCGACCCCACGCCCCGCCACCCGCAGCACCCTGTCGGGCGAGGTGATTGTCAACCTGACGCTGCTGGGAGCCGCCACCATGACGCTGACGCGGGAGCGGCGGCCCGGGGCGGCCGGCGGCGGCGGAGGGCCCGAGTCCGTACGCGTGCTGCTGCAGCGGCGCAGCCTGCAGGTGGGCGCTTGGGGATGGGCGTGGAGGGGAGGGACAGGGACGGGGAATGGAGTCATGTTGGTGTGTGTGTGTGTGTGCCTTGCCGTGGCGTGTGGGCCTGGGTTGCGGGGAGCGGGATCACGTGTTGGGGCCTGGGCGGCGAGGTTTGCGAGGCGAGGAGCCGAGGAGGCGTGCCGGATGGGAAAGGGAGCTTGCGTGCTGTGGTCGGAGTGCACGCCCTGTAGGCAGCTGTGCTCATTGTAGGTAAGTCGCGGCCGCGCCTGCGTCGGCTTGATGGAAGCAGCCCCTCCTGGCTTCCCGCAGATCCTCAGTCGTGTGGCGCGCTGGAGCTACAGTCACGGCATCGAGCCGAGGGATCTGCACGAAGAACGGCGTGTGTCGATCACGTTCAGACACTCGAAGCTGCGGCCATATGAGCGATGAGGCTGCTGCTGAGATTGATATTGATTACTGACGGCGTAGGGGTTTCTCAATAGCCAGATGGGATGCTGCGACAGCTGGCCAAAGCTGCCGCGCTTACAGGGAACGGCAGGGATGGTCGCGGCACCGTAGCCCCTCCCCCGGCCACCGCCCGACCGCAACGGATCATGAGTAAGTTGGTCGGCTACGCATAGACAGACCTCGGGCCACAGTCCGGACCAGGAGTTCTCCCTTGTCCGGACGGGTTTCGCGCGTGCGTTTCGTTTCGGCCGGGGTGATTGTCGCTTCGTTCGCGATTTACGGCGTTTGCTGTTTTTTGGCTGTAGCCTTTGGTTGCGCTAGAGGCGAAGTTGCAGAGTGACGAGCGCATCGCGTTTTGGCGCGGCCACTGAAAACCATAGCCCACTAGTGTTGGTTGACGGTATTTCGTTTTGGTCGGCACATACCGCGCTGGTTTAGAGGGTGGTGGCCTGCTTCCGCCCTGGCGGCGGCGCTGGGCCGGGCGGCGCTGGGCCGGGCGGCGGAGGCGGAGGGG
>BDDC01002843.1:0-10105 GCA_001662425.1 Chlamydomonas sphaeroides | reverse complement strand
AGGGTCGAGCAGCTGGCAGCCCCGTCCGCAAAACCGCCAACCGCTCTAACCGCCCCAACCGCCTCAACCGCCTCAACCGCCTCCAACGACCAGCTGGGCAACATGGACGCCCCCGTGGGTGACTCCGTGGCCATCGTCTTCCTCACCGTGCCTTCGGCTCAGGTGGGGGTATGGACGCGAACACACAGCAACCCATCCCCTACGGCACCACCGCACCACCACGGCACGTGTGGCACGTACCATACGTCAGATCCCGCGCTTCTCCCCATCTTCCCCCGCCAGGCCCTGCTGTGCGAGCTAGGCGAGGTGGGCGGGCACTGCCTGGCGCTGCTCAGGGCCACCGCCGTGGGGCTGTGCACACGGTGAGGGCCGACCCGAACACGCAAGGGGCATGTCATCGCGACTGTACGGGCAGGCAGGGCCGTGTCGCAACCCCGCCCGCCCCGCGAGCCGGACCCGACTGGTGCCGACTGGGCTGAGCCGCAGCGCCCGACCTTCCACCCACCCGCTCATCCCATGCATGGCACGCAGCCGCTCCGGCTACGTTATCGAGGCGGCCGAGGGGCTGGTCCTAGCGGCCTTCGCCGACCCCGCGGCTGCAGCCATCTGGGCGCTGGACTGCATGGACGCCCTGCGAGGCCTGGTGCGGCGGTTGGCGGTTGGCGGTTGGCGAGATGCGGCAGGAGGTGGGCAGCTGCCAACTGGCAGCTGAGGAGCTAGTTCATTGACAATCTGCTGACAGCTGCAGCGGAGAGTTGACTGCCAAGTGGGCGCGTCGGAACGGACGCGGGCCCTTCGCTGACGGCGTGGCATTGTTGCTTGGCGGTGGAGGGCGGGGATGCGCAAGCGGAGGGGTTGCTCCGTGCCCGGAACCCGACCCGCTTCCCATCCTTCCTTCCCCGCCGCCGCCGCAGGACTGGCCGCCCGCACTGCTAGCGCACCCGCTGGGCTGCCAGGTGCTGGAGCCGCCGCCCCAGGCCGGCGGCGCCGCCTCGGGCGACCTGCCTGCCGCTCATGCCCCTCCTCCTCCTCCTCCTGCTCCGCCGCCGCGGCCGCTGCTGCGCGGCCCGCGCGTGCGGTTGGGGCTGCACGTGGGGCAGGCGGCGGTGGGTGTGCACGTCAGCACGGGGCGGCTGTCGTACCGGGGCCGCGTCATGAACCGCGCGGCGCGCATCGCGTACAAGGCGCACGACGGCCAGGTGCGGCAATAGCCAGCAAGGGGAGATAGCTACATCGTGCCCCTGCTCCCCTGGCGATAGCTACAAGTGCGTCTTATGCCATTTTTATTTGTGATGTCCAAAGGATTATTGTTTGTATGGTGTGAGCAGTGGAGCTCACGACGGCCCGGTGCGGCGATAGCGAGCGCTGCATGGCGCCGGCATCGAGGCTCCGCGACCAACCTTGTGTTGATAGAGCGAGGTGCATGTGCATTGCTTGATAGAGGTGCATTGCGGCTCCTGCAATCACAGCCAAGCTCCCACGACGCGGCGGTCGCACGCGAGCCATTCGCTCTGCCGCCTCCCGCCCCTGTTGCGCGCCGCGCAGGCCCTCTGCAGCCGCACTGCCTGGGCCGTGGCGCAGGCCCTGCTGCCGCCCGGTGCCACCTGCGAGGCCGAGCCGACGCACCGCGACAGTGGAGCCACCGCCACCACCCCCGGCCAGCTCAGCCGCCGCAACAGCCACGGCGGCGGCGCCGCCGTCTCCGCCGGCTGGGCGAGCAGCGTACGGTCCCTGCTCACCGCCGGCGGCGGCGGTGGCGCTGCCGTCCTTCGGTCCCCCTTCACCGGCGTCGCCGCCGACGTCGCCGGCGGCGCCGCCGCCGGCGTATCCGGCAGCGGCCGCGTCTCCGCCGCCGGAACGCCAAGTGCGCCCGCCGGCGCCGCCGCGCGGCAGGACGGCGCGTCGCCGCGGCCGTCGCCGCAGCACGGCCGGCGGCCGGCTCCGCTGCCGTGGCCTCTGGGCCTCAACTGCGGAGCCGACAGCCCGGTGGCGGACGGCTCGTTGACAGGTGACTAGTATGCTACACATGACATGATGCTTCACCGGATCATGATAATTATAATGACAATAGTGACAGCCCGGCGGCGGACGGCTCTGGCACGCCCGGGCTGCTGTGGACCGCCGGCTCGTCGCTGACAGATGACTACTGCACACAACATGACGATTGGCCAGGTCATATGGATAGCGATAATCAACCACTGCACATGCGATGATGCTTAGCCACATCATGCCCCCATCCGTGCGCTGCGCACGTGTCTCGCTTGCTGCGCGGCCGCCTGCCGTGATCCAGCTCGCGGCGGTTCGCGGCAACAACCAGACACGTACGGCGCTCTGGTGGCCGGGCGCGCTCATTTGCTTGGCACGCCACCGCTCCTATCACACACGTACCCATCCCCCTGTTACGTTTCTTACGTATGCCCACACGTCCCTGCCCGCCAGCAGGCACCTCCGACCCACACAGCCCGCGCACCAGCGGCCGCACCTCGGCGCCCGCGGGCGCATTGGCGGCGCTGGAGGAGGGCGAGGGCGCCGAGGGCGGCGGTAGCAGCGCGGGTGGGCAAGCCGACTGCCAGCAACTGCCAGTGGCAACTCGTATGCCCGCGATGCATGTTGCACCCAAGCGCCCAAGCCACGCTGGCTGTTAATTGAAAGCACCAAAGCGCCGAAGCGCCAACGCGCCGAAGCGCCGAAGCGCCGAAGCGCCAAAGCGCTCTTGCAGATGGGCTCAGCTTCTTCCCGACCCACGCATCCACCGCAGGCGGTAGCGGCCATGCAGGCGTCGTCGTGCAATGCGGCGGCGGCGGCGGCGGCGGCGGCAGCGAGCGCACCAGCGACGCGACTGTGGCGGCGGCGCACCGCACGGGCGGCCGGGTGCTGCAGGTGGCTGGGTCGCGCATCTCGCAGGGAGACCATGTCTTAGCGGTCATCATGTTGACCAAGTTGACTTCATGAGGGTTATTATAGGTTAGACCTTAGGCCGCGGTATGTGGGGCCGGGTCGGGCCGTTGGGCACATTGGCCGCACATGGACGGACGGGGCGGGGCCGACATGCATACCCGTCCACGCACGGCTGGCATGCCCAGCTCCCCAGTTTGCTTCCCACCCCAATCCACCTCCCCTGCCTTCCTCTCTCCCTTCTCCCCCACGACCAGGCCGCCAGCCTGGGCTCCTTCCAGCTCAAGGGCATCCCCGAGCCAACCGAGCTGCTGCAGCTGGGCTGGGCGGCGGCGTGGTGATGTACGTATGCATGTGCACCACGGTATGTAACCAAGCTACAAGGAAGCCGAAGCCAACTAGAGCCCACCTGACGTGCATGTGCACGTGGGGGAGGCCAGGGCGGGCTGGCGGCAGGTGGCATGCCGCGGTAGGTGCTGCCGGTGGCGTTCGGCAGCAGCGCTGCGGTGCGGTGCGGTGGCAGCGGAGCTGGGAAGCGTGGTTGTGTGGTGGCTGCATGCGTAGCGCAGGCGATCGTGCGGCTTCAAGGGAGTGTATACGCCGGGGGGAGGGGAGGCAGGTGGGGGCAAACAACATGCTAGGGGACGGAGCGAGCGTGTGCGTGTGGCGTGCTGCCAGCACGGGTGCCTTCGACGACTGTCAGAGCCAGGAGGTCGGAGCTAGCAGCGGACACGCGGCATTGGGGTTGAGAGATGTGAGATGCTGAACTTCTGGCGAGAGCGCACAGATGCAAGCCGAGAGCTTACACTAGGGTCCTTCTGTGTCATGACAAGCGGACGAGACGCGCGGCAGCGGGAGGTAAGCGCAATTCGAGCCCTACCTCTGAGATATCACCAACGAAAGTGTTGCATGGGTGTGGTTGCGATGGTAGAGAACGCGGGGATGTGAAAGGCCGGGGTTGCAACGGGCGGGGGCCAGCAAAGAGCACGGGCCCTCGACGGCCCTTGTGAATGGCACGCGACGCCAGCGTCCGCGCAGGAGGCCGAGGTAGTCACGCATGCAGTATCGGAGACAGGAGCATGAGCATAGCTGGGACGTGGGAGAGCGAAGGGGTGCAGAAGGCGACGCCCGAAGCGATGAGGGAGCGCGCTCGGGGCCAAGGGGCCGCCTGCTTGGCGGGGCCGTGGACAACGACGACCGCCGGTGCAGTTGCCAGCTGTCGCGATTGTTGGCCGTCGGGATCATCGTATCTCCTTGTTAGAAGTTATGACATGCTACCTGGTGCGCGAAGATGGCGTGGCGACGGGTTGGCGCAGACCTGGCTGACCTGCGGGGAGGAGCGGGGAGGACGGGCATTGCACGGGGCATGGTACGTGTCGCAGGGCCTCGCTCGTCCTGCCTCGCATAGGCCCTCGCATACAGCAACATACAAAACAACGACACAGTATTTTGTTCAGCCGCTGCCGCTGCCGCCGCCGCAAGCTAGCCCCCAGCCACAACTGCTAGGACCTCCCACAGTCTTCGCGACTGCAAGCCACAGAGCTGACCATGCTATCGCCCTGTCCCACCGCATGCTGCAGGGATCTGCATCTGGTGACGGAAACGTTGTCGGGAGCACTGGCCGACTGCCGGGGCGCCGACGGGGAGAATGCTGGGCGAGCGCGATGAAGCCGCGCCGTTGCGCATTTCTGTCTTGCGCGTAAATCGGCCTCTGTAGCCTCATCGCATCGACGGGAGGCTGTGGCACGCGTGCCAAGGAACTCTGAAATACGGGTCTGATGGCTTCTGTAAACGCAATGCTTGACCGCCTCCACCCCGAGCGGGGCTCAGAGCACCTCCTGGGATAGGTACGTTGCGCGACGTATGCGGATGATGCGCGGAGTTGTTGGCGACATCGGTGCCGGGCCCGTGGAGGCCATGCTGTTCGTGGGGGCGACCGCCATCCCCACCTTGCCGGGCACCTCGCACCGCACCGCATGCTTCGCACGCTGACCGCGAGCGCGCTTCCACCCCTTGTGCTGCAGGCAGCGGCATGCAGCGCGTTGGGACTGCGCCTGCTGCCGCTGTGCTCAAGAGGCGTTGCTGGGCTCGACACGCGGCCAAACGTGAGCGCCCGTGGCCACGTCGCCGTCCATCCCCCAACGCCATTCGCCAACACGCCATGCGTCCTCATGCCTTGGCACACACCAGATCCGCCGTTGCGCACGTGCACGATCGTAGGAGCCTGCGCCTTCCCAACCGTACACCGTGGCCCCGCCCCTCTTTGCAGGCCGCCGCCGGGGCTTGATGTGCGACTTGAGGGCGGCGAGCAGCGCCGCCAGTTCTCCCCCCACCGACGCCCGACTGGCAAGGGGTGAGCGGTGCGGGACCTCGAGGTCCGCGGCCTGGGCTGTCCAACTGTCTTTCGCACGCTCCGCTCTTCGTACCCCGCGCCTCCACGATGCCTGGCCGCCGCGCAAGCCCCCAGCCCCTCCTTGCCCCAACGCCGCTGTCCGCCCCCGCCCCTTCCCCCAGACCTGCTCGGAGCATGATTCGTGTGGAAGCCGCAGGCGCCGGGCGCCGCGCCGCGGCCCGCTGCTTGCCTGTACGCCGCCCGGGGACAGGGCGGTAGCCACCGAGAGTAACACGCGCCGCCAAACCTGCGGCCTGCCCTCCGCGCCGCCCCAATGCCGCCCCAGCGGCCCCAACGCCGCCTGCCAGTCGCCGCAGCCCGCTGCCGTCGCCCGCTGCTCGCGAGGCGGGACGTCGGCCGCGGCGGCGGCGGCTGGTCGGGGTTGCTGCCGACAGCGCAGCCGGCGCCCCCCGGCCGTGTCGCCGCTCACACGCGTGAGCGGCGACACAGCAGGCGGCTGTCTGGGCTGCTGCGGCGGACGGGAGCGGCGGATTGGAGCGATGCAGCGCCGCGCGGCGGCGCAGCCGCTAGCGTGACGCGAGGCGCACGCGAAATGGGCCGGGATCCAACAGAAACGCTGGTCCCTGTAGCACTGACATGCCATGGGTGTGCATTGCGATGGGAGGCCGCGGCGACGCCGCCCCCCGAGACCGGGGGCCCGCGTCCAAGCGCCCTGGAATGGGGGCATGACGTCGTGGTACACGACAGCGAACGTGATGGATGGCACCAGCGCCCGGCGACAGTGCCGAGGACGCCAACTGGAGTGACGTCAGCAGCACGGCCCGCGCCGCGGGGCCGGAGCGAGTCCTCCTGACACCATCCGCAGCCCGGCAGAGGGGCTGCAGCGCCCTTGACGGGCCGAACCATGCCCGAGCAGCGGGCGAGATCGCCTGAGAGGCGACAGCGACACCGGCGAGAGCCCCCGCAGAGGGGCCGCCGAGGACGACGAGAGCCCCCGCAGGGGGGCCGCCGAGTATCGGATACCCCGGCGAACGAATGCGGGGTCCGACGACGCCTGCGAGCCGCACAACCCCCAGCCGGAGGAGCCCATGGACCTTGGGCGAGGAGCGCCGCCCGCAGACTGCGGCGGCGCGCGCCGGCTGGAGGGGCGCCCCTGCGGACCGCGGGGCGGGCCGCAGCGCGCAGCGGCCGCGCGCTCGACCAGGGCGGCGGCCGGCCGGCCGGGCGCTCACGGAAGCGCCGCCGGCAGCTCGCGATAGTGCGAGCGGAGCCGCCGGACAGCAGCCCGAAGGAGGCACTGCTGCGGCGAGCACATCAGCGGTGCGGTCTGGGGAGACGAGCCCGCGCGGCGGCAGGCGCGCGCGGGGCACCCAGCCGCGATGACATCGATCGGTCGGCCAAACGGAGCCTGACCACCAAGCGAACCAAGCGAACCAAGCGAGGGCGGTGGCGTGTGTGTGTGTGTGCGTGTGTGGGACTGTCGGCGGTTGCGCGGGCGCCCGTGGCGCGGCCGCAGCCTGAGCCAGCGGGCGATTGCGCGTGTGTGTGGGCTTGTGGGCGTGTGCGCACTGGCGTGGTGCGCGTGCTGGCGATGAGCGGCGGCCTGCCCGGTGTGGGGCCGCAGCGTGCGGTGCACGGCCAGGGCCGGAGCGTCTGTTGCGAGCGCGCGGGTTGCGCGTCGCGTGAGGTCGTGTGGCGTGAGCGGGGCAGGATGCCCTTGCCGCCGCGACGCAGACGGGAGCTGCTGTTTGCTGTGAAGGCGCGCTGCGTTGCCTGTCCGGCGTGGGGTTGCTATCGCCGGAGCCACAGGACGCGAGGCTGCGCCGCATCGCTGGCCAGCGCTGATGCCGTGCTGCGTGGCGCCCTGCGCGCTTATGATTGTCGCGTTTATCTACTACGCATTTTGCACTCGATGCCTCGATAATGCGTCTGCGAACACGAGGAGAACGTCCTGCGTGATTGTCTGTTGTTGCCGGACCGCCATTGGTGGAGAAGGGCGGGCGGCGGCGCCGCGCCGTGTCAGCGGCCGCGGCCTGCCGCCTCCCGCCCGGAACGCCCCCGGCGGCCGGCTCGGTTGGTCTCTGTGCCGCGGGTCTCTTGGTTGAGAATGCCGCCAACGCCCGGCAGCTGAAGGCGCTGTGTGAGATTGCTCCTAGTCTGCCTGAACCGCGCTGAGGCCCGGAGTGGCGCCAGCAACACGCCGACGCCGACGGGGCTGGGCTGTGCCGCGGGCTGACGCCAGCGGCCGGCCGGTTTCCCCCGTGGCAGCCCGTGGGCGACATCGGCATCCCGTTGCTGGCGCCCCCTCACGCGCGGGACGGCCGGGAGCACGGTAACCAGGTGGGCCGTGGGACGGGGTCGGGGATGCGGAGGGCGCGGACGTCGGCACTGGCCCCACAGGATGGGTTGCCTGTCGTGCGCAAGCCGCTCTGGCGCTAGCGTGCTCCGGCGCATCGCGCGCGGCACTGACACCCACGTCCTGCGGAAACCCCCCGCCCAACCCAACCGTGCGCGCAGTTGCAGCAATAGGGACGGAGGCGCAGGGGCTTGTGCCCCCGCAGCGGCCTCGGCCGCGAGAGCGGCCGCTGCCGCCGGGGCCCCTGCCGCCACCGGTTGCGGCGCGCGCGCGCCAGCGCCGCGCGGCGCCCCACACGAGTCGAGCGCTGGCGAGGAGTCGCCGGCGACTGGCCTGATCCGTCGCATGCGGACCGACGTCCGTTCGAGCCGTGACCCAGAAAACCCCCGAACGCCATGAAAGGGCGCGGCCTGGCAACATCCTCCGAGTCCTCCGACGGACCGCTCAGGTGCAGCGGCGCGGCGCGACGGCGACTGACCGCCGGCACGCCGTGGGGACTTGGGAGTCAGGCCGGCTGAGCTGAGCAGCACGGCGCGCCGGCAGCTGCACGCCGGCGCGCCGTGGGCATCTGACGCCAGTGACTGCTCAGCGACCCGCATCAGCGATCCGGAGAGGTCAGCGATGCCGCGAGGCGGCGAGAGCCGCGAGGCACGGGGAGGTCATCGATGCAAATGCGTCAAGCGATTGGGCGGCGAGCGCGGGAGCGCATCGCCGTCGGCCGGCCCCCTAACAAGGGGTCGGCTCGGGCCGGCCGCGAGAGCTGGCCGGTCCGCCGGATAAGGCTGGCGAGAGCCAGCCGCCGAACTGCCTGCTCCGAGGGCCGCTGGGACCGTCCGGAAGGAACGGACCAGGTACGCGGTGGGCAGGGGCCAGCGCGGGGAGGGGACTGCGTTGCATGGGAGAGCGGGCGGCATATTCGAGGGCTGAGGGCTCCGGTTGTGCGCTCCCGGGGGCGGGGACTGCATGTGCGCGGCGGCGGCGGCAGCGGCAGCGGCGGCAGCGGCAGCGGCGGCGGCGGCAGCTGCAGACGTGGTTGTAGCGCTCCACGTCTCTACAGCACTCGTGATCTATCTAGCATACTAGGGCCCTTGGACCTAGCCGTAGCACTTCGACACCTCCTCGGCGCCGGCCCGCGCGCTGCGCTCCTCGCTCCCAGCTGTCCGTCGTCGGCTGTGCGACCAGGTGAGTGGTGGGGGCTGTTGGGAGGGCTGCGCGCTGCCGCTAACCCAGCGCCTGCGCAGGAGCAGGTGCCATGCTGCGGAGCTGACTGCTGGTCGGGCGAGGTGCCTTGCCTTGGTGGGGTTACGTGTTGCAACATCGAGCACGAGCCGCGAGGTTGGCCAGCACGGCGAGCAGCCACCGCACACGGTCGGCGTGTTTTGCGATAGTACGTTGTGCGATGTGCAATAAACCATGATGCGTGTGGCGCAGGATTTGTTGAACGCCGCAGTTGCCGCGTGCCGGCGTGCCCGGTGTTGGGCGCTGCCCTGTGTCATATGCGCTCCTGTTGCGCTGCTGCGCCGGTGTCGGCAAATACCAACGTCAGGAACGCTGGAGCGTAGCGGCTTGCTTGTGGCGTGGGATTTAGCGGTTGTGAGTGGCCTAGGGCGCTGCTGCGCGGGAGCCTGGCGGCGCGGGGCTTGGGTTTTGCTGACGAAGTGGCGTTTTTACTGCAGAACCAGGGTGTAAGCTCATAGGTTAAGCGGCCTGCTGTGGCCCGCATCGCATGCGTGCTGGTGTGGTAGCGCCGCGCGGCGTGGCCGTGCGACAGATGCGGCGTCTGGCGCTGTTAGCGGTGTGCAGTGGAGTCGATTGGCACGGCATGATGGGCTTTGCTGGAGCTGCAACGTTGCCAGTGCGTGTGATGCAATGGGGTCACGTCTAAGATCCAACTTGTATCGGTTAGCGGCGTAGCCTGCGGTCGGTAGTGGCAACCTGGGATTGCGACAGCGTGCAGCAGCTGTGGTACATGCCAAGATGTCACGTGCTGTCTTGAGGGCGGGACCGGCGGTATCGGCACTTTTACTGTAGAACCAGCATGGAAGTCAGTGAAAGGTTACAGATATTCCTTCTTGGACTTCGTTCTAGTTTATCATCAAAGGTACCTGAGACAACCGCCATCACTGGCAGCCCATGGACTTGAAGACTAGACCAGCCTAGACCGGTTAGATTGTAAACGTAGGAGGTATGTTGTCCCGGGGCAGCTTGTATTCCTGCGCGGTTAGTGGGGATCGGCACTTCGAGGTGAGTCCCACATCCGGCGACAACTGTGCTTGGGCGGTGTGGGCCTCGATGGTCGAGGCTCCAGCGTCCTGATGGGCCGTTGGAAGAGCCGGTATGTTGCTGTAGGCTTTCCAAGATCAACCAGCTTGAGGCGTACCGTGCCACATGCCGCGAGGGGGGTTTCCAATTGCAACCAGAAGGATGCCAGGCGAGGAGCAGAGACCACCTTGCAACAACCGCTCTGGCACCCCAGGTGCTCAGCAACCCGACCGGTTAGC
>BDDC01002841.1:0-10115 GCA_001662425.1 Chlamydomonas sphaeroides | reverse complement strand
GGCCAGGGTGGGCCAGGGTGGGCCAGGGTGGGGCAGGGTGGGCCAGGGTGGGCCAGGGTGGGGCAGGGTGGGCGAGGGTGGGGCAGGGTGGGCGAGGGTGGGGCAGGGTGGGCCAGGGTGGGCCAGGGTGGGGCAGGGTGGGGCAGGGTGGGGCGCGCGCCGGATGGCCGCGCATGGCGGCCTGCCCAGGCCCGGCCGTGCGCCTCGCGGATGTGCAGAGGGAGGAGGCGGCCGCTGCGGGGCGGCGAGGGCGGGGCCACGGGCCGGGGCGAGGCCGGCGCTTGCTGGGAGCGGGGTTGAGTGGCGCGTCGGCCGTGCACAGAGGGGATGCGGTTAGGCGCGCCAGTGCGGAAGCGAGGCCCAGCCTGCCTGTCAGCGTGCGAGGGCAGGCGGGTCGGGGTGGCGCCCGGCTGGGGTCGGGCTCGGGCCGCGGTGCCTGACCCGGGCATGGAGGTCTTCACAGCACGGGCGTGGGGGCAGCGCGGGCGTGTGGAGGCTTGCGCGCAGGGCGTAGCGGGCCGGGCCTTGGCTGCAGCCCGGGGGTGCAGGCATCGCCGGCCACAAACGGCTGGCTGCCTTGGCGGCGGCGGGAGTGCGGCTCAAACATGGGCTGGCCCGGCCGCGACGCATCTTGCGCCCGGCCCTGAGCCTCCGAACATGGGGCAGCGGGCCCCCAGGTCATGCGGCGGGGGCGGCTGCTGGAGGCGCCTGTGGCGCACATGCGCCGGCCAGCCGCCGGACAGCTGCGGCCCGAGGGCGGCCTCCCCCCTTGCACCGCGGCCGGGCTAGGCCCTGCTGCTGTGTGCGGGCCAACACTGGACCAACACTGGGCTCGCCTCGCCGCCAATCACGCCCTGCCCCGTCACCCACCGCCCTTCACCCCACGCCCGGCCCGCGGACCCGCAGAGTACGCTACGGACGAGTCAGCTCTGTACGACGACGCCGGCCGGATCGTGCTACACTGCTGCGCGCCCGACTCGCTGTACGACGCGAACCTGCCGTACGTCTTCGGCGTGCAGTCGCCGTCCCGCAGCTACGGCCTGGCGGCACTGCGCTTCATGGTCCTGTCCGGCGGCGTACGGAATCTCGCCGTACTGTACCGCACGGACGACCCATACAGCGCGGCGGTGTGCGAGGGCGCGCTGGCGAGCGCCGAGGCCATGCGGTCGGGCCTGTCGCCGGGCCTGCGGCTGGCTGCCGTGCTGACGTACACGGCTGACAATGCAACCGGCGGCGCTGGCGGCGCCGCCGACCCAGCGGTCTTCTACCGTTCGCTGGCGAAGCGCGTGGCGGCGTCGGGCGCGGACGGCGCGGTGGTCTGCGACGGCTATGGGGAGAGCGGCGCGCTAGTGGCGGCGCTGCGGGAGGTGGGTGCTGCCGAGGGGGAGGGAGGCGGGCATGATGCGGCACACACGACCGCTGCGGGGCAGGCGCGTGTGGCTCACTGCGGGCCGCACCCTTGCAGCAGGACAAGGGGCTCACCACGACGCTGCGCCGTCAGGCGTGCTGCGCTCAGCTAAAACCCTGTTGTCGCAGAAGCTACCCCTTGGGTTTCCCGGCTGTTAGTCAGACAGGCCGCTGTGAGAGGCAGGCCTGGGCTGAGCTCGGCAGCTGAGGGGCTAACCGCTGGGAAACCCGAGGGGCAGCTTCTGCTACAACAACCCCGCTGCTCAGCTACCTCGCCCCGACCTGCTCGTCGGCGTCCTCGCCCCGCTAGGCACACCTGCGCGCTGCTGCTGAAGCATGCGAAGTCTGGTTCCGAAGCGTGTAAAGACAAGAGGGTGCAATTGTCGGCCGCAACCGCCGTGTGCCCCTTCCCCCCCCCCGCTTCCCCAGGCGCGCCACTACTTGCGCGCCACCTTCCTCTCCACCGGCCCCGCCTTCGCCGACTGGGCCGCCAAGCTGGGCGGCGCCGCGGAGGGCCTGCTCGGCGCGGCGCAGTGGCACCCCAGCGTGCGCTACACGCCCTCCGCCGCAGCTCCCAGTAGCAGCAACACCGACCCTGGCGCCGCCGCGACCGCGGCCGCAGCCAAGGTGCTTGGCTCGTCCTTTGGCTACAACGCAACCTTTACGTCGCTGTTTGGGGCGCAGCCCACCGCGCGCGCCGCGGCGGCCTCGGCCGCGGCGCTGTCGCTGGCGCTGGCCATCAGGCAGGCCTTTGGTCGCTGCGACCTGTCGCGTGTGCGCGACGCCGACGGGCTGCTCTTTGCGCGCGGCGCGATCGACTGCGACGAGCCGTACACGTACGGCGGATCCAATGCTGCCGTACGGACGCCGCTGATGGGTCCCGGCTACGCCAACGCCACGGGGTGGGACCGGCCGTCCGTCGGGGCTTCGGGCCGGCATGGCCGCCCTCCCACCAAGGGGTTCTGCAAAGCGCACAACCGCACATGTCGTCTGTTTCTCCCCTCGCCCCTTGCCTGCTCCTCGCCACTCTACTTGACGGCTTCCGCTCACCCCATTCCTCATTGTCCCTCCCTGCTGCTCACAGCTACGAGCTGGTGTACGCCTCGCTGCAGCGCCTACGATTCGAGTCCTTCTTCGGCCCCGTCACCTTTGACGAGCGCCGCCGCAACAGCGCCCTGCAGCCCGCCACGCTGCAGCTGCTCAACGGCCGGGCCGAGACCATCTTCCCGCTCGACGCCGCCGGCAGCACCGGCGCCCTGCCCGTACCCGACTCCCTCGGCGGCGGCGCCGCCGCCGCCGCCGACACGCGCGACGCAGAGGGTGACGGCGGCGGCGGCGGGCGGTCGGACGGGCGGGTGATCGGGTCGCTGACGAAGGAGGCGGCGATTGTGGTGCTGGTGCTGGCGGTGGCTCTGGTGGCTCTGGTGGCGGCGGTGGCGGTGCTGGTGCTGCGGCGGCGCAAGATGCGGGCGCAGCGGCAGCCGCTGGAGGAGCTGGTGGCAATCCAGTACGAGGACCTCACCGACATCCGCGCGCCGCTGCAGGTGGGGCGCGTGGGCGGGCTCGGGTTTGTGGGTGGGTTTGGGCTTTGTGGGCGGGTCCAAACGAGCGCTCTGGTTCGCGCCGCCAGGGCCGCCGGCCAACCCATGCGCGGGACGTCAGCTGGCGGCGGCCGCCGCTGCGGCCGGAAGCGGCGGATGGTGGGGCTTCGCATCTCGCGGCCGTCCAATGCTGCTGCTGCCCTCCCTCCCTCTCCCCACACACAAGTACGCGCACACGGTACGCGGTCCACACCTGGCCTCGCGCCTCGCGCCCCGCGCCCCCTGCCCAGGTCATGTCCGGCTTCCCGCCCGACTACGAGACAGGCTACGCCAAGCTCAAGGGCCAGCTGGTAGCCCTGAGGCCGCTGGTCGACTACTACAGCAGCAGGCGAGTGGCGAGCTGCAGACACAGCGCCCCAATAGCAATGAGCAGCGAACGCGGGCGGGGGGGGGGGTCACCCTTGGGATCACCCCTGGCGTGGATTCAGGGGGTGCCTGGGGCCGTCACTGAGCACATCGCCCCGTTGCGACCACAACACGCTGTCGCGAGGGCATCCACCACCGCATCGGCGAACTTCACTGCGCGAGCGGCCGTCAGTCGAGCGGCCCTCGGCTGCGGGGTACGGGGCACGGCACCCAGGGGCCGTCCCTGGCGGCCCAGCGCAGCGGCCGGCGGAGGCCACAGCCGCACAGCATCCGCAGCCGCCTAAGTCGTCGGGTGTGGCGCTGGGATTTGCCCATCAGTGAGTAGCTGCGGCCGCGCGCCGCTGACGTGTGGCCGGTCCCGTGGCCCGTCTGCGCCGCCGCTCCGCAGGCCCGACAAGTTTGGCAACCGGGACGACACGTTCCTGTGGCGGGGCCATCTGCTCAAGGGGCCGCTCCTGCCGCGCCAGGCGCCGCCCGGGCTGCTCGGCGCCAGCCGCCACCTGACTCCTCTGGCCAGCGCCAACGGCCGCCTAGGGCCGACGACGGCGCCGGGGGCGTTGGAGCACGGCGACGGCGGCGGCGCAGCCGCCGACGGGCGAATGAGCGGGGGCCGGGGCTCAGCCATCCTGCGCGCGCTGACCAACGTGTCGACGGTCAGCTTCAAGCAGCGGGTACGGCAGCTGCAGAACTTTGGGACCTTCCGTACGGAGCGCATGCTAAGCGTGCCGCTGGACCACGGCGGCGGGGCCTACCCGGCGCCGCCACCCAGCGGGCCGACGGCGCCGCCGACGCCATCGGGCGGCGGCGCCGCCGACGCGACGGCGACGGTCCTGCGCGCGGCGCCGCCGTTGACGCCGTCGGGCGGAGTCCGTGACGGCTCCGCCGCCGCGTCGCGCCTCCGCCGCGCGTCGACCTGCTACCATCGGCGGCCGGAGGAGCCGCAGCCGGCGGCGCTGCCGGCGGCCGACGGCAGCGGCGGCGCCGACGCCGACGCCGCGGGGCCCCCGGTGTCTCGCCACGGCTCAGTGCTGGGCCGTGCGCCCAGCGCAACCTATGGCGCCACGCCGCCTGGGTCCGTTGCGCCGTGTCACTTGGCCGCCGTCGGGGCCGCGCATGGGAGCCACAGCGGCGGCGGCGGTGGCGCAGCGGCGGCGGCGGTGGCGGCGCCGCCAAGCCGCGGTATGAGTGTGCTGGCGCTGCTCAGTCGGCGCATGGGGCGCCAGAGCGGGGCCGGCAGCGAGGCGGCCACTGCCGACGCAGGTGAGCTGCGCTGGGTTGGGCGAGCAGGTGGTTGGGTGGTGGTTGGGTGGTGGTTGAGTGGTGGTTGGGAGGTTGTTGCGGTGGTGCCCACGCCCCTGCTCCACGCCCCTGCTCGCACGCAGGCGCACATCCGTTCGCCGGGTCCAGCGGCGCCGCCGCGGCGGCGGCCGCGCTGGCCGCCGCGGCCATACCGCCGCCGCGGCCGCCGCCGGGCTGCCCGCATGCGGCGGCGGCGGCGGACTCCGCTGGGCCTAGCTGGCGGATAGGGGCGTCGCCGATGATCGGCGACGTCGCTAATGCGAGGCGGACGTCCCTGGAATCGGACCTCCGTTGCAGCCGGCTGAGCGGTCCTACGTCGCTGCCGTCGGCGGCGGACTTGGACATTGCGCCGACGCCGCCGCTGCAGCCCTCCCCCATGCCGCCACTGAGCAGCGGCATCGCCGGCCGGCCCGGCAGCAGCGCTGCGCTGCCGGTGCTGCCGACGGCGACAGCAGCGCTGCTGCCGTCGCGGGGGCCGTCGCTGGGGGCGCCGACGCCACCGCAGCGCGGCGGCGCGCGCCAGGCGGCGGCGCCGCCGTCGCTCGGCGCCGACGGGCGCAGCAGCGCCGGCAGCGTGCCAAGCACGCGCGTCAGCTGCAACGGTCACTCCGCGCCGCCAGCGGCCATGGCGGCTGCGCTGGCCAGCGGCGGTGGCGTCGCGACGTCGCTGTCCTGGAGCTTGTCGGGCGCGCCGCCGGCACCGCCGCCAAGCAGTCGGCTGCCGCAGCTACGGGAAACGGAGTCGGCCCACGGCGGCGGCGCCGACGGCGACGGCGACGGCGACGGCGACGGCGAGCCCGGGCTGCGTCGCGGGCTCGTCACCGCCGGCTCCGACCTCCTGGGCACTACGCTCCACAACATCGGCGCCCATGTCGCCGCCGCCCTCGACGCCGTGCTCCCCGGCGGCGGCGGCAGCGGCGGCGGCGGCGGCGGCAGCATCCCGTCCCGCAACGGTACCGGCAGCGGCTACGCCGACGTCACCGACGCCACGGCCGCAGCCAGCGGCGTCGGCACCGCCACCGTCACCGTCGCACTGTCGAACGACGGCGACGCCGCCGACGGCGGCGCCACGCCGACGGCGCGGCGCGGCGGCCGGGCGCTGCACCGCAACACCACCGTCGCCATGAACTTCGGCCGCCCCGCCGCCGCCGCCGCCTACGAGGCCGCCGCCGGCGTCAGCGGTGACGGCAGCGGCGCCGGCGGCAGCATCATTCCCGGCAGCATCGCCGCCGCCGGCGCCGCCGGCCTGGCGGCCCGCTACCCGTCCACGCTCGGCGCCGGCGCCGTCGGTGCCGCCGGCGGCAGCAATGCCGGGCCCTGGCAGCGCCGCTTCATCTCCTCCAAGCGCCAGCTGGCACACATCATCTGGCGCCTGACGCGGCTGCAGCACCCCAACGTGCTGCCCGTGCTGGGCATCGTGTGGGACTTTGCCGGCCTGCCGGTGCCGGTGCTGGTGACGCAGTACGAGGAGTTCGGCAGCCTGTCAGGGCTGCTGGACAACAGCACCGTGGTCATCGACGTGGGCAGACGGTAGGCCCTGTTGCTTGTGCTAATTTGCGACGTATATCTTGCTCGTGCTGTTTTGCAAAGCGGTATCGTGCTTCAGCAGCTGCGGCGTGCGGTATCCGAATACGCGGATGGTGGCGCGGAGCACCGCACAGCGCCTCCCGGGCTGGCCGCACGTGAGCCCTGGCCAGCCTCCGTGAACAGAGCCCCCATGCCCGCACATCCCCAACGGCCGTGCGCCCGTGCCCCCCTTGCCCCCCAGGCTGGACATTGTCAACGATGTGGCCAACGCGCTGAGGTACCTCTACGCGCAGGTGCGTGTGCGCCTGCGGGCATGCGGCGGCGCCTGCGGGCATGCGGCGGCGGCGCCTGTGGCTGCGGCGGCGGCTGCGGCTGGCTCCCGTTGTCTTGCGCCGGCTGTGCTGTGGTCTGCCAGGGCCGCGGTTGCGCGGGGCGTAAGAGGGGCCCGAGGGCCGTCCCTTTCTCGATCTGGCGCAGGGCCACGCTGTGCGTCCCGCCGCCTGCGCTGCCGGCTGCCGCTCCCCGTCCCCACAATGCCCGATGCCCGCACCGCCACCGGCTCACCTTCACGGCCAGCCACTGTTCCTTGGTTGCAAGAATGCAACACCACCGCACCACGCTCACAAGCTATGGACCTCCCAACTCCCCGTCGCCCACCCGGCTCAGGACGACCTCATCTTCAACGGCCTGCTGGGCGCCACGCATTGGCGCGTGTACCTGGACAGCCGCTTCAAGGCCAAGGTGGAGGTCACCATCGCCAGCATCGCGCTGGAGAGCCCCGTCTTCACCAAGGGTGGGCCTGCGCCGTCCGCACCCTCCTAGGGGTCCAGCATGCCGTGCACCCTCCTAGGGGTCCAGCATGCCGTGCATGTGCAGGACTGGGCTGGACGGGGTCACACAACCGCGACCGCGACGGGGCAGCAGTCCGGACGCGGGGCGTGTGCTGCTGGACTGACGCAAGGCACAAGCAGCGAGCACAGCCCAACCCAACCCAACCCAACCCAACCCATTCCCCGCCCGCCGCCTTGTCGCCGCCCCTTGCCGCCTGCGCAGCCCGCGGCCAGCATCACGGCTCGCAGCCTTCGGTGACCTTTGGAGGCGGAGGGGGGGGCGTCCACGGCAGCGAGACCCACCCGGGCCCGCACGCGGCCCAATCCCAACCCGGCGGCGCCGCGGCGCCGGGCGACGGCGGCAACGGCCCCAGCTCGGGCCCCCAGGGCACCGAGAACAGCATGCTCTACCCGGCCGGCATGGGCGCGCGGCCGGCGGCGGTGGTGGAGAGCGCCGAGCCGGACGACGTGTACCAGTTTGGGCTCATGGTGCTGACGCTGTTTGTCGGTGGGTGTCGTGCCATGGCGGCGCCTCCCAAGGATGAGCCCGTTTGTGATGCGCACAGCACCAACCCGCCTGCCTGCCCGCCCGGCCGCCCCTGCGCCCGCCTGCGTGCCTGCCTGGCCCGCAGACACGCCCGTGTCGCTGCTGGGCCCCACCCTGGAGCAGCTGGAGGCGATGCGGCAGCTGCACCCCTCGCTGGCAGGTGAGGCCCGGCCCCCGCCACACACACACGGCGCGCCATTCTCCCTTGTGTTGGTTTTGTATTACTCTTATACTTATACTTATTTCTGAACACACACACAGGCGTGCTGTGCCGCGTGTGCTGTGCCGGGTTCTTGTCTACCTTACACTGGAACACACTTGACTTGTACCCGAAAACACAGGGGCAGGCAAGTAGGCAAGCGAGAAAGGGAGCGCCCTCCGCGCCGGCGGTGCGCTCCTACGCACCTCCCGCGCTCCCACGCGCTGGCCCCAGCCGCCACCCATCGCCCGCCTGCCGCTTGCCGACCTCTCGCGCCCTGACCTGCCCCGCCCCGACCTCTCCCATCCCCTCGTGCCCCTAAGACCTGGTGGACTCGTGCACTGCCTCGGACGCCGCCGACCGGCCCTCGTTCGCGTCCCTGGTGGCCTCCCTGGAGGGCGTCACCATCAAGCAGCCGCCGCCGCACCTAGACCCCGGCACCCCCGGCGGCACCGTGGGCGGCAGCAAGCGCATGGGCCAGGTGGGTGCGTGTGTGCGGGCGGGAGGGACTGTGGCTGCGCTCGTGTGAGGTACCGGTATTGATGACCGAGGAGCACCAAGGTTGGCAATGAAGGCTGCTGCCAGATCTCTGACCGGATGTTTTGGGGAGCACACGGCTGCGCGTGAGCTGACGTGGCCCGACGTGGGCTAATGTGCGCCCTTGCCTGGCCGCCCGCCTGCCCGCGTGCCTGGCTGCAGGGCTTCAAGGTGGGCGGCATGAGCGAGGAGGAGCTGCTCGAGGCGTTCCCGCCCTCGGTGAGCCCTCGATGCTAGGTGCCCCGTGCCTCCTGTGCCGTTCGTCCTGCTGTACGCCCGGCCCGACATGCCGTACACACTCACACCCGCTCCTGCTGCGGCCGCAGGTGGCGGAGGCGCTCAAGCAGGGCAAGGAGCCGCCCGCTGAGCCGCACGAGGAGGTGTCCATCTTCTTCTCCGACATCGTCGGTGAGGGCTGAGCGTACCGTGTCCGGCTGCCTTATTGTGCGAAGGCCACGGTGCCAATCCCCTCAAGTCCTCAAAAGAGTATCCAACTTATCATCATGTGGACCATTGCAGCTGTCGACGGCCAGCCAACCGAGGTCAGTGTGCTCGCTGCCCGCGCCCCTCCGCGGCCCCTGCTGCAGGCTACACCAACCACTGCTCGCGGCTGCAGACACACGAGGTGAGGTCGCTGGACGCCGCAGGGCCGTGGGGGGTATGTAGCGGGGGCAGCGGCCGCTGCCTGCCCCTCGGTTCGGGCGCGCGCGCACGCTGTGCATGCGCTTCAACGTACCCCATTGCGCTGCCCACAAGCCATGCTGCCCTCTCGCGCTTCATGCCGCCGGTACCATTGCGCGCGGCGCCTACCTCAGGTCATGGACATGCTCAACCGGCTGTACTCGCGCTTCGACGCCATCATCAAGGAGCTGGACCTCTTCAAGGTGGGCCGCCCGCCTGCCCGCCCGCCTGCCCGCCCGCAGCCAGCCACACTGCGCGAGGGGCCGACCTGCCGCTGACCTGACTCGCCACACCCCACGGACGGAACGCACCGCTCAGCGGCTGGGGCCTCGTCGGGGGCAGGGCACCAGCGACCAGCGCCCCAATGCGGCATGCTGCGTGATGCAAGTGCTGATCACGCCTCGATCCCCACCCCGCCGACCCCTCCCACACAGGTGGACGTCATCGGCGACGCCTACCTGGCGGTGGGCAACATCCGGGTCAAGCAGCCCGACAGCCACGCCCGGCGGCTGCTGCAGTTTGCGTTCCGGGCCATCCAGGTACGGCGATGCGGTACGGCACCACGCGGACCGTCGCCTCTCGCCTGGCAACACAGGCGCGACCCTCGCGCTCCCTCCCGGTGCTGGTCGCCGTCCTAGCAGCCACGTGCCGGCGCCCTCCACGGCACGAACCCAACAACGCCCCGCTGCCCCCGCTGCTCCCCGCTCTCTGCCCCGCTGCCCAGGTGGCCAACTCGGAGCCGGTGTGCGTCACTCGGCCCGAGCTGGGCACCATCTCTATCCGCGTGGGCCTGCACGTGGGCCCCGTGATGGCGTGTGTGGTGGGCACCATGAACCGCCGCTACAGCCTGTTTGGCAACACCGTGGTGCGTGTGGGACGGGGGGAGGGGGGCAGGGGGGGCATGGTGAGCGCGCTCGCTCAAGCCCGCTAGGCGAGGGCGACGGTAAATGGTGCCATGGCGCTTTCTTAGTTGGCAACACCGTGGTGGGTTGGGGCAGGAGGAGGGGATAAGGGGGAGGATAAGGAGAGGGAAGAGGGAAAAGCGTGGCACTTTCAGAATGATGGGGAGCTGTGGCGCGATGGGGAGGCACCGGCGGGGATGGGGATGGGGGTGGGGACGG
>BDDC01002840.1:0-10143 GCA_001662425.1 Chlamydomonas sphaeroides | reverse complement strand
GTCAGGGTCAGGGTCAGGGTCAGGGTCAGGGTCAGGGTCAGGGTCAGGGTCAGGGTCAGGGTCAGGGGGCAGGTTCAGGTTCAGGGTCAGGGGGCAGGGTAGAGGCGGTGTTGTGAGGGGGGGAGGGAGGTGCAGCGCGGACGCTGCTGCCGGGGTGCGGGGGCCACAGGGGGGCCCCAACCCGCGCACACTCCTACACAGGCGCCCGTGCAGGCTGGCACAGTCCCGTCCGGTCCAGGTGTGGGCAGGGACGGGCCAGTGGTTGCGGTGGCGGTGGCGGTACCTGCTGCAGCTGCTCGCCTTGGTCGATCGACCGCAGCCCCCGACCCCGTGCCCCGACCCCGCTGCCCCCGCCCCCCCAACCCCAGCCCCCACGCACCCCGCCAGAGAGGAGCGACGTCGATGCAGTGCCACCGCCCCAAGGGCCGTCGCGCAGAGCCGTCACCGCCACCACACACGCTCCCGCCTCCTCCGCCGACTCGGCCATCGCCGCCGCCGCGGCCCCCACCGCTGCACGGCCGCCGCTGCCGCCACTGAGTACGGGATCCAAGGCTTGCGCCCCCGACCCCGGTGGCCTCGGCGGCGCTGCCAGCAGCTGCCCACCCACGGCCGGCGGCGCCAAGGCCAGGCCGGCGGACATCAGGGTGCCTTGCAGGATCCTCTGCGCCTGGGGCGCGCCGCCGCCACCGCCGCCATCGGTGTTGGCGCTACCGGCGGCGGGCGGCGGTGGCGGCTGCTCTGGCAGGGCCTCCCTGCCGAGGTCCTGTGGACCCAGGGCAGGGGTGTGGCATGGCGTGGCTAAGTGCAGCTGGCGGGCCGCGGTGCGTGCGCCTTCCCCGTGGCAGCCTCGTGTCGGGCGCAGCGGGGTGCCGGCGCGGTCGTTGGGTGCCGTAGTGAGTTCCGTGCATGCGGCTTCATGCGAGGCCGGCCAGAGAGGGTCCAGTCCGGTTGGGCTTGACGCGAGACCAGCCGCGTGGGTCCAGTCCGGTTCGGTGTGCCACACCGTATGGCACGCCACGGAAACGCCGCTGGATGGCGGTCGCCACGGCTTCAGCGCCACGGAGCAATCAATCTTTGTGAATCAAAAGACGCACATGTGCATAGTATATGTAGGAGGGCGCGGAGTATGCAATACGCCACGTGCATCAGAATGGCCAGCTTCTTCGCCGCCATAAAGTCGACCACCATTTCCCCCATGATCTTCGATGTCGTGGATTTCATGCACACCAATCCATGACAAAATCAATGATCATGCATGCGTCGTCGTACGCACCTGCAGCACCATGGCCAGCACCTCGGCCGCCTCTGGGTCTACCACCATGTTACATAACATTATATTATCCTATACTACAGCCACCATGTTATCACATTCTCACATATGTGTCGTCGTACGCACCTGCAGCACCATGGCCAGCACCTTGGCTGCCTCCGCCGCCGCGGGCCGCCGCCGCGGGTCAGTCTCCCAGCACTGTGCCAGCAGCGCCACCAGCCGCGGCGGGCAGCCCGCCTCGGACAGGCCCTTGAGCGGCAGCCGCTTGCCGCTGCAGGCGGGCGCAGGGCGGGAGAGGGGCCGGGCGCTCATCAACGAAGGCGCGTGGAAACCGCATGCAACATGTATGGAATGGCGCGGTACGGCACTAACAGCGCCATGGAACCGTGGAGACGCTATGGAAACAACGAGACTTGAACTTGTTGGTATGTAAGGCGCCGGCCAGCTGACGGTTGCGCCATCCCTGCCGCGCCCATGAGGGAGCAGCGCAACTCCGTGCAGGCGCACTCACCGTCCTCCATGCACCCCGTACACCCCGTACACCCCGTACATGACACGGGGTTAATGGTACGGTGCGTGCCACACCGTGTAGGGCAGCAACAAGCGTGTGTGGTGCCACAGGACGTGGCACTCGCCAGCCCCGATGCCCGATCATGATCGGTCACGACAATGGGCACATGGTCAACAATTCGCGTCATGCATGCCATGCGTCATCATGTCATTATGATCTTTGATGGCTGATGAAACAATGTGAATGTGTTGTACAACGATGTAAGATGTGTCCCATGCGGCACTCACTATCCGCCGACCATCATGGCCACGGCCATGGGCGTGCTGCCATGCCAGGGCTTCTCGCCCGCCAGCATCTCCCAAAGCACCACGGCCAGCGAGTACATGTCCTGAAGGTGGGGAGGGCGTAAGGTTTGGATTTGGCACGCGCATAGGGGTATAGGCAATGCAGAGCCTTGCTGCCCGGCGTGAGAGGCATACCGGCATCTGCACCCCAACTGTCGCATGCTATTGCATCAATAACCAACTTACACACAATGCGTAGCTAGCTGTGCACATATGCGTACAACGCAACATACACGCTGTTGTGATGCAGCCCACGTAGCAGTGACTCACCGCCTGGTGTGTGATGATGAAGTTGGAGGCGTCAAAGCCCTCTGCAACAGGGGCGGGGCGGTGGCAGCGGGGGGCACGGCTATGCCAGGGGGACAGCGAGGACGAAGCCGGCTCGGGCCTTCAAAGACCCCTGAGGAGCAGCCCCGGTAGCAGCGGACCAGGCCGCGGCATGGGGCCAAGAGCCGGGTGATGCAATCGACCAGCGCACGCCACCAGGCCAGCACGTTACAGGGCCAGCACGCCACCGGGCCAGCACGTTACAGGGCCAGCACGTTACAGGGCCAGCACGCCACCGGGCCAGCACGCCGCCAGGCCACCCTCCCCAAGCTGGCCCGGTGCCGCCAGCAGGCCGGCAGGCGCCCGGCGGGCTGAGACGGACTAGCACACACAGCGGTGCCGTACTGCACCGCAGCGGACGACATCCGTACGGGCATACAATGTACACATCACGGGCGCGGTGTATCCGTACCCACCGGGAGCCAGGTAGGCGGGCTGGCGGAGCGGGCAGGCACAGCGGTGAGCGGGGCGGGGCACACACGCAGGGAGGAATGGGGGTGTCAACCTTTTTTACCTAGACACGAACAGACGCAGGGCAGCAGGGGTGCAAGAGCCGGCGGTGCAGCAGAGAGGCGCGGCGCAGCAGAGCGCCGGTGCAGCACAGGGGCGCGGGTGCAACAACTACATGTAACTTCACAAAGCCTCGCTGCTCATGATCCTGACCGCAATGCTTAGGCTGCGGCCATCACTGTTGCTGCGGACAGCACTGCCGACAAGCCACACCTGCGGACTGCACCTTGGATACCACTGCAGCTCCCAAACGTGCACAGCTTCGGATGATGCTAACTTTATCACTATGACTTGCACTACGGATATATAGCGCGACCACCATTTTGCTATGTTCACCACCCCACGCATCCCCAAGTAAATTGCCTGTTCACCACCATTCCATCCCCGGAAAATAATAGCATTTCCACCAACGTGCCGGAGCCGGAGCCGGAGCCGGAGCCGGAGCCGGAGCCGGAGCCGGAGCCGGAGCCGGAGCCGGAGCCGGAGGCCCAAGCTCTTCCTGCCGCCCACCCACTCGGGCTAGACTACAGGTAGCCTCGTCTCTTGCTATCAACTCCATCAATACATCGGCGATATGGCCAGAAAAACTCAATCGACTTGATACGCTCAGTTGAGGCGGCTGTACAACACCACAGGGCACCCACCGTGCCAGCATCGGGTGTGCAGGTAGGCACGGCTGTGGAGCGCAGCCGCGACAACCCGAAGTCCTGCAGTAAAGGTTCGTTGGAGAGGAGTTTAAGGCAATGTATTTGATGCATCTCGCTAGTGGCGGTGCGTGCCCCACCCACCGTGATCTTGACAGTGGGCCGGCTGCTGGCGGCATTGTCTAGCAGCACGTTGGCGGGCTGCGGTTGGGGGCCATTGTGGAACTGTGATGTTAGCGATCAAGATGTACACACACATAATACAGCATGTAGTGTGTAGTAGCGCGTTGGGGGGCTGGCGCGTCAGGAGGGGGCTGTACACGGTCTGTGTGTGTGATGTGGGTGGACTGGCTGTGCGCCCAGCCACGTACGTATGGCTGAGGAATGTGCTGTGGTGCCGTACTGTCGCACAGCAGTACTGCGCATGGCAGTACGATACGTGGGGCCCGCACGTCCGTACCTTGAGGTCACGATGCACGATGGTGGGGTGCTGCGGCGGGAAGTGGGCGGGCGGGGGAAGGGGTGTGTGGCAGAATGTGTGGCGCCCACCGGGGCCACTCTGACGCACAGCAGCAGCTTTTTATGCGTTGCTTGATAGCTTGAAGCTTAAGCGCTGCTGAGGGACACAAAACTGCTTGCAAGAACCGCCCAGGTGACACGAGCTGCTGGCTGTGCCTGTGCCGATGTTGGGGCAGCGAGGGCGGTGCATGTGCACAGTACCCGGACATCTAAGGTATGCGCTACCTAGTGTGAACAATGATTCTCGTAATAATCTCTACGCGAATCTTACTTAGGGCGCAATCTGAGGAGGTAGAGCCCTGTGGGCAATGTGATGCCCTGTCCCCTGGTATTTTGATTTGTGGATATGTCCTCTCCACTCTCCTCACCATCCCATATGTAATCACGGTAATGGGCAGCATAGGGAACCCATATGGCCCCGACACTGTGGCCATAAGCCCATGGCATCATTCTATATGTGGGTCCCCACTCCACAGCGTGAGTCTGAAGGTTTACCCATAGCCCAAGGGACACACACGCTATCTATACATCGCCATGTTGTTTGTTTGGCCTGCACGACACCGCACCGGCACCACTAGCCCGACTCGCCAGGTAGCTCAGGCCGCTGGCGATGCTGGCGCCGATGTGCAGTACCTGGCAGATGGGAGGAGCGCGGGGCAGGGCGGGGTCAGTCAGGGCATGGACAGCAGCAGCAACAGGGAGTCATGCGTCAGCAGGGACAGCGGCAACCGGACAGTGCCGGGTGCTGGCGCACACAGCCGCACAGCCGCAAAGAGTGCACCACGCAACGCACCACAACAGACCACAGCAATGCACATAGCACACAGCGCACAGCACGGCACGGCACGAGCGCAGCGCACCGTGGGCAGCGGCAGCCGGGCGCCGGGGCTGGCGTATAGCAGGCCCTCCAGGCTGGTCTCCATCAGCTCCATCACCTGGTGTTCAAGGGGCAACAGACAGTTGAGAGTACATGCGCAGCTACGTTCGGATATATAAAAACACTTTGCTTGGATGCATGCGCATCTACACATGTACATGTGCATGTAAAATGTCACAGCTTGATGAAAAGCAAAGGAGAATTGCAACCCCCAGACTACCGTAGCCTACCAGGCATATGCGCGGTGGCGTCAGGCAGGCCGCCAGCAGCCGCACCACATTGGGGTGGGTGCAGCGGCCGAGCACCTGAAGGCCCGGAGGGAGGGAGGGACGGAGATCCGGGGTGGCCGAAAGGGAGGTTGGGGGCCGGGCCAGCCAATGGGAGGAAGAGACGCTGGGAAGGGCGCAGGCACGACCGGGCGCAGACCTCGCATTCAATCTAGGGACATGATGACCGATGGAGTCACACCGAATCGTCACACTGAATCGTACATACGAGCTCGCAGGCACGCACAGGGCACGGCCTCGGGGCAGCGCCGCGAGGCCTTCACACCCGGGGCAGCACCCAAAGCAGCGCCCTGCACACCTTTCGCACTTTGGGCAGCGCCGCAAGGCACTTGGAGCGCCGCTATGGACGGACACGGGTGAGGGCTGGGGCCCGGTGGGTGGGAAGTGCGCCGCGCAGCTAGCCGGCACCCTTGGCACGCTCCTGCGCGCACGGTCACCTACCTGCGTACACGCCGCGTCCTTGCTGCTTCGCATCACGGCTGCCACAACGCAGAAGGCCGCCGTCCATGCAGCCACTGCTAGCTGGCACACTACTTAAGCCGAGATCGCGTGCATATGAAAGCCCTAGCCATACATACATCCCCGGCCATGCTCCGGCGTGTAGGGTTGCCGATTCGCTGACATCTAACTTCCTATCACTTGACGGATCATGGAGCCATACATATCAAACCATACATAAGCTCATTAAGCTCATAACCAAGCAAGCCCACGTGCAGTGTATGCGGCAGGCGGGCCCGCTTCCGTCCATGCACCTTAGGAACCTCTGCTGCGGCAGGCGGGGCCTCACGCACGCCCACGGATCATCACGTCACCAAAATCACCTCAATAGGCTCTATCGTGTCAGCCGACTGAGTTGCGACGGCCGCGCTCACCTCGACCTCCTGCGCAAAGCTCTGCAGCATACTCTCGTCCGGCGGCCCGCCCCAGGCGTGGGCGTCGGCCACCATCTTGACCGCCACACGCCGGCCCTGTACGGAGGTACGGCAGTCGGGTACGGGCACACGTGCAGGGTACGGTACATCAGCTTCCCACGCACGTATTCCCTGGCACCACCCGTACCCACTGACGTTTGGGTCAGCGTAATGCAAACATTATGCACGGTATGAGTGGGCCCTCCGCACCTGGTACAGCCCCTGCACAACCCGGCTGAAACCGCCGCGGCCAATGGTGGCGTCCGGCAGCAGCTGCACCTGCTGCGGGCGTGGCGGGGCACGCAGGGGAGACGGGAGGGGGAACGCAGGTCGGTCTGCCAGGGTTCGTGTCAGACAGCACAGCACGCGCCCCGCCCATGCCATGCCCAGCTACGCCAGCCAAGCGCCTGCCCACCTCCTCCGAGGCTACGGCCGCCGCCGCCACCACCGCAACAGGCCCTGCAGCGCCCACGCCGCCACCGCAGCAATTCCCAGAGCCGGCGGCGGCGCCGGCGGCGGCAGGAGCGGCAGCGGGGGCGGCGACATCGTAGGGGCCGAGCAGCCTCAGGTCGGGTCGCGGCGGCGTGAGGTCCGTGACCGGGGTAAGCGGGTCTGTGGGAAGCAGGGCAGGAGGGAAGCCGCCGGAGGTCAGGCACGGACGGCACGAACCCCAGAACCGCGTTCCCCTTTCCCCTCTATCGATCTCCCGCCCGCGCCTTGAACCCAGTGCTGCGGCTTAGTGGTCGAGACCCCGCCCGCGCAGGTCGTCCAGGCGGCAGCAAGGACCGCTACGACACACTTGTACTGTGCGCATCGACCGTACAAGTCGTACAACCGTACGACAACATGCAACAACTTAGAGCGCCCATCCGGAGAGACAAGCGTCATGCCGGCCGCACAGCGCTGCCGGGCTGTCATGACAGGTGCTGTGACATGCGTTCCGTGACATGCGTTCCGTGACATGCGCCGTGAACCACGTTCCGTGACATGCGCCGTGCGACAGTACAGGAGTCATCACGTACGGGGCACAACGCCCATCCATGCATGCTGCGTACCTGGCTCCCTCCACGCTGTCGACGCCCACGGGCGGCAGCCGTGACCGCTACAGAGCATGCTCGCTAGGCGGTACGGCAACACTTACGGCTTAGCCGTACAACCCGGCCGTGCTACTTCTCAGTCATGCAGTGTGCCGCGTACCGTCCTCAATGCTGATGGACGACGATGGGTGCTCCCCGCAGCCGTCCAGGTCGGCCCTCGCCCTGGTTCTGACGCAGCCCTGTGGAAAGGGACGAAAGGAGGGGAAGGACACAACGTAACGAGCGCGCTGGCTCCAGACTTTTTGCGCCCTTTTTCCTTTGCTGGTCAGGATGGTTGCCTGCGCAACGGATGGAGGCGCGCCCCTTTTCTCATTCTGGTGGGGACATACTTGTCCTTTTGTGATCTCTCCTGGGGTTTCGCAAACGAGAATGGTCGTGGTTGGCAGTGAGGGAAGAGGCAAGGACGCGCAGGGGCAGGTGACACGGAGGAGTGCTGCGGACTTGTACAGCTGCCATCGAACGCGACAGGGCGCGTTGGCGAAAACGGCCGCAGTGCAGCGCTTTCCTGGCTTGCAGGGGGTAGCACCTGTGGTCAGCTCGCCACGGCCAAGCCGCTGGGTGGGCCCACCGGCCCATCCAGTGATCATTGTCCTCGCCGCCTGCATACGAAAAGACCACACTGCATCACGGGCCACCACACCTGCTTCAAAGAAGCCATCTTGGAGTTGGGCCACGGCGCCTCCTGCCTCGCCGCGCCGCCGGCCGCCTCCTTGCCCGGCGCGCCGCCGCCGCCGGCACCCGGCCACCGCTCGGGCTGAGGCTGCGGCCCTGGCAGCACCAGCAGCAGCTCCGAATGCGCCAGCGGCCCGTCCGAGCGCTCCGAGTGCCCCAATCCCTCCTTGAGGCTGACCGAGCCCTGTGGGTCTCTGGCATCGCCCTCGCGCTGCCGCTGCCGCGCACCCCGGGCCGCGGGGGACAGGAGCGACGCGCAGGGACCGCGCCCGCGGCGGCCCGCCAGCGCCAGCGCCGCGGCCGCCAGCGCCACTGCAGGGTGAGAGGGTTTCAAAGCCGCAGGACCGGGTCAAAGTGGCGCGAGTTGCGGCGCTGCAATGCAGCGGAATCCCACCTCTGACTCCCAGCGACCGGGCCAAGGGCCGGCGGCAGGCGGGACTCCAGCAGTGCCCCAACCTCAGGTTTGATTGCCCAACGAGTGCCTTGATTTGAGACCTGGAGGACACACCCGTACGCAGCCCTAACTCACGCGCGCCCAGACAACCCGCCAACGCGCCCGCCAGCGCCCCCCTGCCGCCGCCGCCCTCGCCGCCGCCGCCGCCACCGCCGCCGCCGCCACCGTCCTTGAGCACAGCAGAGACGGCCGGCGGCGGCGGCCTAGCAGCCTGCGTGCGAGGTTGGGCACGGGCTGGGGTTGACGAAAGCGATATCGCAAGCAGGGCGTGCAGGAGGTTGGGTAGGTACCGAGGGAGGAGCAAACTAGTCAGCCAATACCGAGCCAGAAGCTCGGGCCCAACGCTGCAAACGCCCGCCCCCAGGAGGTTGGCGTAGGTTGCGCTGCGCCCCACGCTCTGGGGCAACGGAGACGGCCCCACGCAGCCTTGCGCCTCCGCCCCCCAACCGTGCTGATCTGCCGTGCACCGATCTGCTCCGCCGAACACCATCCTTGCAGGCACGTGTCTCGTCGTACGCTCGTAACGCCCCTACCTGGGGGAAGTGCGCGTTGTAGCAGCCCAGCACGGAGCCCCAGGTGGCGATGCACTCGGGCGTCATGGTGTCGGAGCACAGCAGCTGCACCTCACTCGCCGTCACCAGGTAGCCCGTGGGCTCGGAGCGGCCTGGCGGCGGCCGAAACCAAAACCACCACAAGTCGCGAGATTCCCAATCAGGCTATCGGCGTGTGTGCAGGCCGTGCGTGGCGTTGTGAGTGCGTGGCGTTGCAGCGACAGGGAGGCACCGTGCGGGCCGGAAGCGATACGGAGGCACCGTGCGGGCCGGAAGCGATACGGAGGCACCGTGCGGGCCGGAAGCTGCCGGCCGGCAACACACGGCGCCAGCAGCCACTGGAGCACCACGGCGGTCGGCGCGCGATGGCTGGCGCCACCCGCCGCCGCAGCGAGTGCGCACATGCGCCCAAACCCTTGCGCCGCGCGCAACAATTGCGTGCAGCGCACCGCAGGCCGGCGAGGCGTGGGGCACGGCGCAAGCAGCAGCACGAGGCGCACGGGTCAGGAGGCCTCCTGGCACGGATCGCGCGAGATGGCCGGACCTCTCCGCGTTGCACACACGCCCCATGCATGGGAGGGCGCCCGCGCGGCGCCGGGCGCGGCGCGCATGCCGGCGGCTCACAGCTCACTGCGTGCGCCCCGCACCTACCGCACCCTCACTGGCAGCGCCCGCCATGGCAGCGCCCGCCACGCCCGCCACTCGTCGCGCCGCGCCAGCCCGCGCTGCGGCCTCATGCCAGCCCTCATGCCAGCCCTCACGCCAGCCCTCATGCCAGCCCTCATGCCAGCCCTCATGCCAGCCCTCATGCCAGCCCTCATGCCAGCCCGCCGCGCACCCGTGGGGCTACTCGCGGCGCCGTACGCTGCGATGTCCGTGTACGTGCGCCAGGCGGCGTAGCAGCGGGCCATGGGGGGCGTGGCGGGTGATTCGTCGTGCACGCAGCCGGGCGGGGGCTGGTCGTACCGTATGACCTGCGCCGGGGCACGTGGGCGGGTATGTAGGTGGTGTGTTGGGGGTGTGGTTGGGGGTGTGTTGGGGGAGAGGAGGCACGAACAGCGGCAGGCAGGCAGGCAGGCAGGCAGGCAGGCAGGCAGGCATGCAGGCATGCAGGCAGGCAGGCAGGCAGGCAGGCAGGCAGGCAGGCAGGCAGGCAGGCAGGCAGGCAG
>BDDC01002835.1:0-10181 GCA_001662425.1 Chlamydomonas sphaeroides | reverse complement strand
AGGCAGGCAGGCAGGCAGGCAGGCAGGCAGGCAGGCAGGCAGGCAGGCAGGCAGGCAGGCAGGCAGGTCAAGCAAGGCGCCGCTAGCTCCGGCGAGCGGTGGATTGCAGCAGGATGGGGGCCGCATCGAGCATCACTCGTTATTGCGGTGTAGCCTCGGGCGCCGAGCGTCAACCAAGATACATGAACTCAGTTGACGCTATTGTACAAATTTTGATGTAACCTGCACCAAGGCGTTCACGCCTCCATCCCACCTCGGGGGCCATGTACGGCACCTGCATGCACCGGCCGCGGCCAGGACGCAGCGGCCGACAAGTGAGACATCGCAACCAGCAGAAAGATATGTGTATGTGATGACGCGAATGGCCTGCGTGCTAATCTGCCAGCGTTCCAGCCCGTGCCCACCTGGCCCCCTGCCGGCCCCCTGCCCCCTGGTCCCTGGGGCCCTGCCCCTGGTCCCTGGCCCCCTGCCCCTGGTCCCGGCCCCTGGTCCCTGGCCCCCTGCCCCTGGTCCCTGGCCCCCTGCCCCTGGTCCCTGACCCCCTGCCCCTGGTCCCTGGCCCCCTGCCCCTGGTCCCTGCCCCTGGTCCCTGGTCCCTGCCCCTGGTCCCTGGTCCCTGCCCCTGGTCCCTAACCCCCTGCCCCTGGTCCCTACCCCTGGTCCCTGGCCCCCTGCCCCTGGTCCCTGGCCCCCTGCCCCTGGTCCCTGCCCCTGGTCCCTGGCCCCCTGCCCCTGGTCCCTGGCCCCTGGCCCCCTGCCCCTGGTCCCTAGTCCCTAGTCCTTGGTCCCTGGTCCCTAGTCCCTGGTCCCTGCCCCTGGTCCCTAGCCCCCTGCCCCTGATCCCTGGCGCCCTGCCCCTGGTCCCTAGTCCCTGGCCCCTGGCCCCCCTGCCCCTGGTCCCTGGCCCCCTGCCCCTGGTCCCTGCCCCTGGTCCCTGGCCCCTGGTCCCTGGTCCCTGCCCCTGGCACCCTGGCTAGGCTCCTGCACCCACCGTGCCGGCCTCGGGGTGCTTGGTGACGAGCGCACTCTCCCGCAGCCGCGACAGCCCAAAGTCCTGTGCAGCGGGGAGGGCAGGGCGCGGTGCAGGGAGGGCGCTGGGTAGTGAGCAATGTTGATCAATTGCTAGCAGGTGCGCATGTTCGTGCACTTGCGAGTATGCCGCACATGCATGTGTCATTCATGTGGCGTCCAGGGTGTACGGCAGGCAGAGCGTCAGTGTGCAGCAGGCATAACAACAGTGTACGGTGCACGGCAGGCACAGCGACCGCGCCGTCATTGAGGTGCTGCTTCTGCCGCTGAGGCGAACGGGGTGCTTCAAAATCTCATTTAGCAGCTTAATCATAACAATAACATAGCTCGGTACGGGATTGACAACCCTGCGGTGGCCTCACCGATATCTTTACCGCCGGCTTGGGGCCCCATGGGTCGTTGATCAGCACATTCCCCGGCTGCCGCGGCGGGATGCATGCGGGGGAGCGAGGAGGCGGGTGGGTGGGTGGGTTGCGTGGTTGGGTGAGGTGTGGAATGTACGGTCCCGCTTGCCAAGCAATTCAAGGCACGTGGCGAGATATGTTCGTGATCGCTCGCTGTGTGGTGTGCAAGCACGCATACCTTGAGGTCGCGGTGGATGATGGTGGGGTGCATGTACTCGAGCCCCTTGGCGATCTCCAGCGCAATGTGCAGCACCTGCGGATGGGGCATGCCGTACGTGGCGTGTGCGTATGTGCATGTGTGAATGTGCATATGCATCGCAACGCCATGTTTGCAAACACAACGGTACATGCACAAAAAGTGGACGGAACTCCACTTGCAGTGGCAGCACGCTCTCTGCCTCAAGCACGGCAAGCAATCATCACACGTACCAGGCGCATTGGCAGCAGCCGGCCCGACAGCCCTCCTCCTCCTCCTCCTCCTCCTCCTCCTCCGCCGCCTGGCGCTGCTGCCTCCCCGTACAGCAACCGCTCCAGGGAGGTGTCCATCAGCTCCAGCACCAGGAACGGCCGCCCCGGGCCCAGGCACTGCGGGGGCGGACGGGAGAGCCGGCTTGGGGCTTGGGTTTCAAGCGTGTGTTTACGATCAATCAACATTGCATGCATCCGTTCAGCACGGCCCTCCTGCTGCCCACGCACGCACCGCCGCCAGCACCCGCACGATGTTGTCGTGGCGGCAGCGGCCCAGCACCTCGAGCTCCTGCACGTACAGTATGCCGGCGGATGTTGGGGTGGAAGGCACATTGAAGGGTACACCGGATGCTGATGTTGATGCAAAGAGGGCAGGGGACAGGGCGCGTAGGGGGCTCTGGTCGCCTTGTCGCCCTACCTCCTTTAACCGAGGCGGGTCATCAAGGCTGCTGTACCTCTATTTCTATTTCTATTTGCAAAGATCCCACGCACCTGGATCAGCAGCAGCTCCCTCTGCGCCATCTGCCAGCCCTCGTTGTCGCCCTCTAGCGACTGTGTGAAGTTGAGCTTGACAGCCACCCGCTGGCCCTTGTACAGGCCCTCTTGGACAACCGAGCAGCCTCCCTGCAGGGTGAGGTAAGGGGCGCAGGCCGGCTGACAGAAAGGCGGTCTATCTGATGCCTGTGTTGTGTCGTGCTGTGGTCGTGCTGTTGTCCGTTGTATAATGTTGTGTTGAGATGCAGCGCACGCAGGTCAAGACATGTGTGTGCGATATGTGAGATGTCGGTGCGTGCGCGCATGTCAGTGCGCAGTCAATGTGCTGCCGACTCAAATTCAAGTTACGACACATCTTGCTTGCCATGCCTATACGCGTTAGGGAGGTTATGGTGTGTACGCAAGCTGCTCACCTTGCCCAGCACGGTGGGCAGCAGCTTCACGACATCGGGTGTCTCGCCCTCCTCCTGCAGCGGGGTGCGGGTCAGGACGTGTGGCTGGGATGGCGGACGGATTCGGACGTCTGGCTGGCAGCATGCACGGGCGTGCCAACCTCCGTAGAGTCATGACCTAGCCATGTCATTTGACATTTTACTGCATGCTGATCAAGGTATCATCGAATATTTCTAGTTTTGTTGGGCCCTGGCCAGCCATGCGCGCAACAGCGCCAACATAACATGAGGTCTAGCAGGAGCTGCATGCCGTACATACACACTGCCGTACACATTAGACATGTCGTACCATGCACTATGCATGCCGTACATACAAACAGGCCATACGTACCAGCGGTTTGGGCCACATCACCATGTCGTCCCGCAGTGGTGTCGTGTTGGTGACCACGTCGCACCCACTGCCGCCCTTGTCGCCCGCTGCTGCAGTGTCTACAGCAGAGGGTTGGACGGGCGGTAGTGGTCGGCAAGGGGCACTTTATTCGGCGGACTGCCCGTTGGTAGCTCGATCCGGCTGTTGTCTGAGGCAGTCTGAGCTGAGATGCAGCTCAATGAACATGGTATCTGTGTGTTGCCAGCCAACCAGCCATACCTCTACTCGGGCTGCACAGCTGCAATGCCGCGGTCGTTATTACCGAGGAGTGGCAGGAGCGGCGCGATGACGTGGCCGGCAGCGTGCCGCTGGCCGCGGTCGCTGCCGCGCTGCTGCGCGGCTCCGGACCCGGCTGGAGCTCGCACTGCGCAAGCATGGGACAGCATCCAAGGGGCAGTCCCAACAGCACACCTTGGCCGGTGCAAGCGATGCGGCGTATGTAGTCCGGCAGCGGCGGTGATCGCTGGAGGCAAGGCAGCAGGGCGCCGCGGCCTGCGACCGCTGCGTGCCTCACTGCTTTTCAGTAATGGACTACTCCAGGATTAAACGCTCCGTCCCAGGGTCTCTCTGCACGGCTTGCCGCTGCCTTGCGTTCCATACCCTTACCTTCACCTGAGCTTCGTCCGTCGTCCGACCCGAGTGCTCCCTGTCGACAGCGGAGCTCGACACCGGGTGGGACGTGCACACCCCAGACGCACTCGCCGCCGCCGCCACGCCCCCCGCTGCCGCCGCCGCCGCCAGCAACTCTGCCACCCCTGTCGTCGTCGTCGTCGTCGGCAGAAACGACGAAGCCACGCTGCCAGCATGCCGCCGCTCCTCGATGCTGTCGTTGAACCCACCCGCCGCGTCCCTCGGGCCCTGGCCGCCGCACACCGATTTCTGCTGTTTGTCAGCTTTGCTGCCATTCATGTGCTGCTGCGGCTGCGACGGTGTATGCGCGGCTGCGTCCGGCGGCTGCTGCTGGCGGCGGCGGCGGCGGCGGTTCAGGGCCCAGCCCGCGGCAGCCACCAGCACCAGCAGCGCCGCACCTGGTGAGGCAGCGGGCGGAGGCATGAGAGGATGTGGGGTGGGTTAGTTGTGCGGGGCAGTGCGTGCGCCATTCCTTGCTTGCGAGCGCTGCCGCATATGCCACATGTGCGCATTCGCAACAAACAGCCACGCGCGAGGCAGGCAGGAAGGGCACTGGCCGCGCCTTCACACATCCATCACGTGCTGCATCACCCTGGCCGCGCACAGCGCTTGACCGCTGGCCTTGCGGCGGCGCGAGACCGTGTATTGATTGTTGCTTGGCGGGGGCTTCCGCTGGTGGGGGGCCGCAGCAGCAGCAGCAGCCCCCCAGCCCGAAAGCGCCCTTCATGTGACCTTTGGTGTCAGCATCGCGGCAGCTGCGTATGCCCAGCACTGCCGCAACCTCGCCACGCTCCCCCGGTGGCTATGCTCACCACCGACGGAGCAGCCCACGGCTATGGCCGTGGTCCTCTGGCCGCCATCGGCGCCACCGCTCCCGGCGACCTGCCCCAGCTGCGCGCCGCCGGCGGTGCTGTTGGGAGCTGTGGCGGCAGCCGCCGGCAGCCCGGGGTCGGGCGACGGCGGCGGTTGTGCCGAGGGCGCTGCAGCGGGCAGAGGGCTGAGCCAGTCCACGAGGGGCGGCAGGGCGGTGAGGCGCATCGAAACCAACATGCAGCCTGGAGGCCGGCGGGGAGAGGGGAGGAAAGAGGGTGCCGCCTCTTAGAACGCATGACGGGGAGTCGAAACACAAGCAAAGCAAGCAGTGTCGCTCGGCTTGCTGCGCGCAGGCGCAGACGCATGCGAGCGAGCAAGGGGATGACTGCGGGCCCGCCTGCTTGTAAGCAGAGGTTGAGCATTGCACGTAGCAGCCGACGGCAGCTAGCTCGGGTAGCGCAGACGCTCGCTGTTCCTCTCTTCTGCCGTTGCTGCACGACGACGTACCTATGGGCGACAGTGACTTGAGGCAGTCCCTGCGGTGGAGGGCCACGAGGCAGGGGTGGCATGAGCGGCGACAGGCAGGTTGGCGGACACATGGAGATGCTATGGTTGTAGGAACAGGGCGCGTGTCGTCACAGTACGTATGTTGGCACATGGAATGCGTGAAGCTTTAATTGGAGCACGTCCACAGCTATCAGCAGTGCTCTTAGTAAAAATGTACCCTATCAATTCAGTGTGTGCTCATGGTGCTGCTTACTCGGGGATCATGGCTCGGCACACGATGCTCAGCTTCATGCAGTGAATCACATAGCCGTTGGGCACCGGTGAGCCTGTCGGGTACGGCAGCAATGTACGGCAGCGAGTACGGCTTGTACGACATGCATGCATGGAAATGGCTAGCCACTACCTTGCACGCGCACAAGTAGGCATGCAGTAGCCCAGCGAGCAGGTTCGCAATTCCGCTATGTAAGTCACTCATAACTTGGTTTGTATGCCAACAGGCACTCATGGCATATGTACATTAAAGCGTACCGTACATACCCGTGTATGGGTCTGGGTCGTATCCCGTGTATGCGTAGTCCTCCATCCAGCCCGCGGACGCCCAGCAGCGGTTTGTCAGACTGGAGGAGATTGGGTGATTATTGAGTTAGTTTGGGGCGTCTTGCGTCAACCCCATGCAGAGGTATGGCGCGTGCACATTGCCCCCGGGCGTGCAATTAAAGCCGGCTGAAGGGATCTGCGGCTGCGTGAATTCAACTGGAAATTACGAACATGCTCCCTTGCCTGGCTGTCAACCTGCGATACAATGGCCCCTACCTCGACTGCATTTACAGATCACACAGATGTATATGCACACCCGCCGCCCGCATGTCAGCCCGCATGTAATGTACCCACACGGAAGAGTCGTTGACGCAGGAGACCCGCTCCTCCACACCCAGTGTGTAGTTCTGCGACCCTGCCAGCCCAGGCGGCCGCTTGATAGCTGCGTTGTTGATCACCTGCCGGCACGCATGCAAGCAGGGCTGTCATGAGAGCCTGAAGGCCATTCGCTCGCCAGCCCGCAAATTGGGCAACGTCGCAGGCCGGCAGGGTCGATGACTGAGATAGCACGCAAGCTCAATACACAAATGACCCTCGTTGCAGAACACAGGCCGATGTTGTTCAAGTAAAGTACTTTCTACTAGGCTTAATACTCGTTCAGATTATGTGAAGTGCACACACAGCAGTAGTTGAGGGTATCAAGATTGCGGGTGGACAAGTAAGCATGCTGTCGTCGTGCCGTCGTCGTGCCCACCTGTAGCATTGGTGTGTAGCACACGTCTGCATGGCAACACAAACACCAGGACACAGGCGTGGAGGTGCCGTGGGGGCAGGGAGGCGGAACACATGCATGCATAGTGCTTCTGTTAGTACCGGCGATGTTTCATAGGGTTTGGGTCGTGCATGCACGTGGTGAACAGCAAACAGAGGCGGACGCGCTCGCTGCAGCCTCGCCAGCATGCAGCTAGCAGGCCGCTATCGTCAGCTAGCTAGGGAACTGCTAGATAGTCTGCAAGAAAAGGTAGCTACAGCTGGTTGCAGCAATAGCCAGCAACTTAGCCATGATCTGACATGACGCGCACGGATGGGGCCTGGTGGCCACTTGCCAGTGACGGTATAGCCCAAGCGGCCGCCGGCGATGACCACGAAGGCGCCCTGGGTCCCTGGGAGCGAGGGGGCGGATGCGTGCACAGCAGGCCGTAGGCGGAGCGAAGCACGAGCTTTCGGAGGAATAACTGTGACGTTCATGGCGGGCACATCAAGTACATTAGCGTGAGTGCCAGCAAACTCGACATGTGGGTGTGTAAGAGATTGTGTGTATGTGTATGTATGTATGCGTGTACCATATATGTTTCACTCCAGCGGTGCCTTCAGCCTGTGCACATGAGTGTGTGTGCAGTACATACTTGACACGAGCATGAGCCAGTGGGTGATCCGGCAGCAGCAGCGGCCCTTACCAGGGGGGCTAGGAGCCAGGATGTCGAATCCTGGCACCTGCGGGTGGATGGGTGGTTGGAATTGCGAGCATGGGTTCAAGCTAAACGAGGGTACTAGATGAACGAGGTACATCTTAGAAGTGGTGCCGTGAGAAAGTACCGCTGGCCCTACCCGGGCGCCGCTGTCCGCGGAGCGGTACTTGTCCAGGACCAGGTCCCGTATGGTGAGGCTGACGTAGTCGGCCAGCACAACCTGAGGGCCCACCCCAGACGGGAGGCACACATGCATGGTTAGTGCACCGTCAATGAAGTGCATCACATTGTATGTGTCCTGAATATCACGTAGTATATATGGGTGATGTGGTAACACAACACACCTGCCGTACACGTGACACAGGTCGTACCTGCTGCCGGACCGTGGCATCGAACCCGCCCCGCCACCCAACGGTGATGCGCTAGATGCGCACGGCAATGCTGTGACCCCCATGGATATAGAAATATAGGTAGAGCGAGCTTAACTCGCCGTGGTTTGATCAGGAGGGCCGACGCCCCTACACGCCCTGTCCCCTAAAACCCCTACGGCAGAACGCACACAAGCGGCCAGGGCGTGTGAAGCAGCCACCCTGCCTGACCCTCCCATTGCCCCCCGCGCCCGCCCGGGCCCCCTGAGACCACTGGGCTGCGGCCGTAGCGATGCAGCGCAGTCCCGCAGTGCGGGGGTGCCGTACGTGCCGTACGGCCCGGCCTGGCTGATCTAGGCCCAGGCCACCAAACTGGTGCAGATCGAGCCAGGGTAGGGCAGGGCAGGGTGCATTACGTTCATAGTCCATGGGCACTAGCTATGTGGATGTGCCAGGCAACCGTGATTCTCGTGGAGTCCAGGAGCAGCAGCGACGCGCCACACCAGTCCTGCAGCAAGCCCCCATCCTTCGGACGACGCGACCCATGCCCAACCCCCTGGCCGTGGACCAGCCCGCTGCACGCACCCCGGCCCCACATCCCCCGGCCCCAGCCCACGCCCACCCCGTCCCCCACCCACCCGCCACCCCTTGGAGACACGCATGCTCTCATACCAGCTGCTAGCGCCACGTACAGCACTGGCGGCCAGGGCCACACGTGTGCCTCAGCCGTGCGTGGGGCCCTTGCGAATACCAGCAGCCACGTGGCCGCCCCCCACCCAGCAGCCACGTGGCCGCCCCCCACCCAGCAGCCACGTGGCCGCCCCCCACCCAGCAGCCACGAGGCCGCCTCAATCCCCCCTCTTCCCCCGCCGGCCCTGCAGCGCGCACGCAGCCTGGGTCGGTCCCCAGGCCCCGGACCTGGTCCCCGGAGGGCCTGCAGCTGCTGCCCAGAGCCATGCGTGCCGTCTAATGGTGAGAACGAGAGTGGTGACGTTTCAATCGGCATCATGATAACGTATTGGACGGACCTTCTTTCTCGCTGTGAGGTGCAGCAGCGGTGGCTGGGGCAGCGCGGTGTCACCAGCGATGGTGAAGTTGCGGTGCAGGGTGTACGGCAGCACGGAGGCCGACACGCCCACCCAGGCCGCCTCTGAGCAGTCCAGGAAGCGCGATGAGACCACGGCCGCCGTGATGGCGGGTGTGAGCAGGGCGGCCACCAGCTCCTGGCCCGTGTGGACCGTCACGGTGACGCCATCACCGGCCGCCGCAGCACCCCAGAGTAGGCTGCGGGCAGGGGAGAGGCGAAGGCGAGCTTCATCACGGACACAGCATCATCTCGGGAGAGTCTTTGCAGCGAACAGGCATCGGTACAACAGCGAGGCAATTGTGTTCAAGGCCTGGCGCAACAGCCGACGGGGGACGGCAGAGGCCGGCCGAGGCCAGCCGGGGGCGAGAACGGAGCGAGAACAGCAGCAGCGGTGGCGAGGTCGGCGGCCGGCCGCGCCACCGCTAGCGCTGCGGGCGCTGCCGGCGCCTTGGGCTCCGGCTCCAGCTCGGGCACTGACGCTGGCTCGGCTGCGCAGCAGCCCCCACCGACGCGCCAGCGGGTGCAGGCTGCGGCAATCGGCTGCCGCCGCTGAGCAGCTCGGGCTCGGCGGCGGCGGGGCGGTCCGACGGGCAGCGTCAGCGTCGTCCTGAGTGAGGCGGCGTTTGCTGCGCCGCGTGCGGGCTCCGTGCCGGGCGGTAACCTGCTTCGGCGCACGCAGCTCGCCAGGGGGGCTCTCCAGGGGAGCTCGCCAGGGGAGCTCGCCAGGGGAGCTCGCCAGGAGGGCTCGCCAGGAGGGCTCGCCAGGAGGGCTCGCCAGGAGGGCTCGCCAGGAGGGCTCGCCAGGAGGGCTCGCCAGGGTACACGTGGCCGGCAGTGCGTGGGGGGGATTAAGGCACCCCGGGGCGGTGCGGACGGAGCGGCGCGCGGCGGGCGTGGACGACGACGACAGCAGGGAGCGAGAGGCCGCGCCATGGGTGCGCAGTCCGGAGTCGCGCGCTGCCCCACGATAGCTTGAGACGCATACCTTGCGCATAGTAGGAAGCAGGCGAGCCATGCTGCAGCGAGCGCTCGTGCCACTCGTTTCATAGTCAGTGGCGCGTCAACCAAGCGCAGCCGTCTCACAGCGAAGTAAGTTCAACTATGGAAGCTCCCATCGCTCGTCTAGGGCCTGAAGTTCGTGTTGCGCGAGAACCATCGCGCGGCGTGACTCCGGAGCTGGAGTGCAGTCCAAGTATGAGGTTTCCACGTCGAATTATAATACCGCTTCATGAATAGGTATGACCGCACGCGGTGTGCGGTATTGGGCGTACTTTCCGTCAAGAGCATGTGTCAACATTTCCAGCGCGAGTACTGTACCCAAATACAACGCAGAGCCATTTCTGTCCGTCAGCACACCTCGGCAACACTGAGCAGCGGATCACCCACAGGCGCACTTGTTGAGATGTCTTGACGACCGGTTAACGACGGTCCGCGGAAGTGTCCATGTTGCGCAGCACCAGCACGTCGTGAGGCGGAGGAGTGGGGAAGGGGAAGGGAAAGGGGAAGGGAAAGGGAAAGGGAAAGGGAAAGGGAAAGGGGAAGGGGAAGGGGA
>BDDC01002834.1:0-10182 GCA_001662425.1 Chlamydomonas sphaeroides | reverse complement strand
ACCCCGGGCGGCAGGCGTGCGTGCTAGCGGGCGAGTGGCGGCGTGTGGTTTCACTGCGATCGGCCGGTGTGAGTACCGTGTGTCGCACCCCACCACCGTGTGTCGCGCACCAACACCCCCGTCGCCACTCTCACCTGCATCTTGCGCTTGCTGTCCGTCGCCAGCGCAACGGCGTTGAAGGAGCGGATGCGGGCGATAGCTTCCGCAAGCTGCTCCGCCGGCCGCCCGCCCACCAGCGCCGCAAACTCGTTGTACGACTTGGGCAGCGGTATGGTGTACGGCAGATCCAGCGGGCCGTCCAGCTCCGGTGCTGCCTTGCGTCCCGATGGCGCCGCGGCGGTGGGCGCAGAGGGCGCGGCGGCCTTGGCCTTAGCCTTGGCGGCCGCGGGCTGGGCTGCGGCATCGGGCTGGGAGGTCGAGGGCGGGTGGGCGGCGGGGTTGCGCCGCTCTCGCAATTGCTCTGCGGTGGGGGCCGTGGCGGTGGGGGGCGTCGCGTTAGGGCGACACACGTGCGATGGCTGCAATGGCTGCGCGCTGCAGCGACGCCATCACTGAAAATGAGTCGGAGTTGAGCGGCCTTGCAGCGCGCTCACACGGATAACCCTCGGCAGCGCGTGCGCGCTAGCGCGGCAGCGGCCCCTAAGCACGTGCGCTCACCCTCCTCGCCCTCGTCATCGTCGTCGCCGCTGCCCTCCTCGCCCTCGTCGCCGCTCTCGCCCTCCTCCCCTTCCCCGCTCTCCCCCTCGTCCTCGTCCTCGCCCTCCTCGCCCTCGTCGTCGTCGTCCTCGTCCTCGCCCTGCACAAACGGGTTCTTGGGCGCCTCCACGCCGTGCTTCTTCGCCAGCGCCGCAGCCATGGCGCGGAAGTTCTCCTGCGGGCACAGGGCCCACGACCGCGACCGGGCGTCACACACTCGAGCTGCTGCGCGCAAGCCCGCAGCCCCGTGGAGGACATGGCGTCGCTCCCAGGGCGCGGGCCGGCCGGCGAGCCGACATAGTACTGCCGGAAATCCCACAACTCTCATGCAAGGGCTGCCGCCGCCAGGCAAAAACCGTACGACCCGCCGGTTCGCATGTGTCCAAGGGCCCTGTCCTGCGCGGCTGCGCTCCGCCGCCATGACGACAGGGTGGTCCCATGATGGCCCCACGATCGTGTCCTTAGGCTCTCGGCACCCCAGCCCGCACCTGAAGCGGGTGGTTGCCCGCAGCCATGCGCATGCGCCGCTGGTCCAGCTCCGAGCCCTTGCCCTCCGCGCCCTCCTCGCTGCCGCTGCCCTCCTCGTCCTCGCCCTCGCCCTCGCCCTCATCCTGCGAGTCGTACTCGTCCCCGAGCGCGTCGGCTGCAGGGCCAGGCGGCGCCAGTCAGGGGAGCGGGGTTCGCGGCAGCAGTGGGCGGGGATGGGCGAAGTGGCGCAGTGGGCGGGAATCCATGGGGCCGACGAGCAACCACCCCGCAACACCGTGCCAGACCACCAGCCCGCCACCGGACCGCTACCGAGCTGGCCGTGACCCCCACCCTCCTGCCCTCACCCGACTGCAGCTCCCGCCGGCGCTTGCGGCCCTTGCCGTCCTCGCCGTCCTCCTCGCCCTCGTCCTCCTCGTCCTCGCTGCCGCCCGCGTCGCCGCGCATGCGCTTGAGCCGCTCCTTCTCCAGCTTCTCGAGCCGCTGCGGCGCGAGCCAGGCAGCCCGGCGCAAGGACGAGTTCGCAAACGGTGCGAGCGAGCCCGTCAGCGGCTTCGCTGGGCAGCACCGCACACGCGGCACGGCACTGCAGCCCTCACCCCACCCCCCACACACTCCCGCGCCGCCCCACCTGCCGCTCCTTCTCCGCCAGCTCCTCGGCAGTCATGGTGCGGTCGCCCGCCGCGCCCTTGCTCTCAAACGCCAGCTCCCGCGCCGCCACGTCGTACGCCAGGTCGTCGGCATTGTCGGACTTGACCTTGATGCCCCTGCGGCGCGCCGCGGCAGGAGGAGCAGCGCCGGCGGCAGTTAAGCAGTGAGGGTAGGGCCGCGATAGCCCCCCGCCAAGCCGCTGCACGCAGCGCAAACCGCCCACGCCACTCATCCCGCCCGGCAGCTGCCGGCAGCAGCGGGCGCCGCAGCGGCCGCACCTGGGGGCCTGCCCTGGCGTGCCATACCCAGGGCCCCGCAGCCCCAGGCGCCACGCCACGCTGCTCCCGCCCAACGCCTTCGCCCCTCCAACGGACCCCCACCTGGTGCCTGCCCCTCCCTCTCCTCCCCTGGCACCCTCCCAGCCCGGCCCCCGGCAGCTCACTTGTCGGCGCCCGGCGGCTTGATGAGCCCCCGCAGCGCGCCGCCCGTCCGCACCAGCGCCTTGAACGCCTCGTCCGCCGCCTCAAGCGCCGCCTCGTCCTCCTCGCGCTGCTTGGCCTTGAGCGCGCGGTACATGCGGCTCTTGGCGATCACCTCCTCCATGATCTGGTGGGGCCGCGCGAGGCGAGGTTGCGGCGGCGTGTGATGTCCGTAGTCGGTGGCTGGGTCTACGATCACGTGAAGCTACCGCTGCGAGGTCTAGAGCCGCGTGCAGCAACCGTCACGGCGTCCCGGCCCACGGATCTGCTACGTACGCCCAATGCCGTGGGGCCGCACCTGCTTGCGAGTCTTGGGCTTGCCGTCGGGCCCGCGGCCCGCGGCCGGCTCGTCGGCCTCCCCGTCGCCTCCCCGTCCCCCTTCGCCGCCGCCAAAGTGGTACTGCGCCACCAGCTCCTCCACCATGCCCTCGTCCAGGTCGTCCAGCTCGGGTTTCTGGAGTGGCGGGGGATGGGGCGGGGGTTTGAGGGGACGATGCGGCCAGGGTACGTGTTGCCGCAGCATGGGCAGCAGCGTCCAAGCCCTCGTCCAGGCCGTACAGTGCAGGAAGAGTGTGTGAGCCGAAGGTTTGGGCAAGCGGAGAGGGCATCAGGGCGGCGCGCGGCAGCGGGCAGCACCCGGGCTGCCGCCCGGCCCACTTTCGTCCACTGCGCACACCTGTGAGCATGTCGCCCCGGCCTCCCTCCCCGCCAGCCCCGCCCCTCAGCTCCCGACCTCGTCCCCCGGGGCTCACGTCCAGCATGGCCTTGACGTCGTCCGCCAGCGAGCGGCCCAAGTGGGTCAGGCCCTCGCCCTCCTCGTCCGCCTCGCTCAGCGTGAACTTGGAGCCGCCTGGCGCAGCCAAGCAGCCGGGCAGGAGAGGGGGCGCGTGAGGGTTGGGTCGAGTGTGAACGACCCACGGGCCAAAGAACAGCGAGCCGGCGGCATGGTGGAGGCCGGGGGGCGGAGGCTGTGTGCGGAGCCGGGGGCACGCCGGGGCCGGGGTTGGGCCCGCGCAGCGCCGCGGCGGGACCCCGGCCGGGACTGGGGCCGGCAGCTGAGTGCCGCATGCCGCGTGGGCATGCGGGGGCATGCGGGGGCCGCAGGTGGGGGCATGCCGTATTCGTGACGGGGGGCGCGGGGACGGGGGACGGGGGCCGCGCTGGCAGGCTCACGTTTCTTCTTGACCTGCCGCATCAGCTCGGCGTTCTGCTGCTTGATGCGCTGCGCCTGCAGCCGCGCCAGCCCCTTGTCCGTCTCCGTGAGCTCCGGGTCGCCCTCTGCGGCAGCGGGGTGGAGCAGTGTTCAGGGCAGCACACGTGAGTTGTGGGACCAAGGAAGGCGAGTGGGCTCGCCCCATGCTCATCAGCGCGGCGAGCGCCCAGCCGCCGGCGCTGGCGGCGGCGGCCGACAGGCCCGGCCAGCTGGACGGCTGGCGGGGACCTCCAGCCGCAGCGCCGCTATGCGCCGAGAACGTTTCAAGTGTCCCGCCTCACCGCCGAAGCGGCGATCGACAAAGGTGTTGGCCTTGCGGAGCTGGCGATACTCCACCAGCAGCGTCTTCTTCCTCTGCGGCCGGCGAGGAGGGGGCGGGCGCGGCAGCAAGCCGGCAGGCAGCCGTCAGCAGTAACCCTGGCGCCACCTTTAAGCGACGCAGTTACTCGCACAGGTCCATGCCGCCAAGGCGGCGGGGCTGGGTGCGCACCCGGTTGACGGCAACCTGCCGGGCTTGGATGACATTCAGCTTCTTGCCGCTGGTGCGCTTGCCGATGGTGTCGAAGTGACCCTTGGTGCCTTTGAGCTCAAAGGGGTTGACCTTCTTGGGCTGCGCCTTGAGTTGCGCGGCGAGCGCCGCCCGAGCCTTTGCGGCGGCCTTGGGTTTGGCCTTCGCCATGGCCAATTGCAAGTATCTAAGTACAGGTCATAGGTTTGTAGCGGTGCGAGCTGTGGGGAGAGGCAACCGTGAAAAGACAATGCATGCTCGGACGTTGGCTCGGAAGCCCCAAGCCAAACCCGCCCGGACTACTCGGGACACCTCGTCGCGCCTGCAGTGACATAGCAACAATACTCATATATGTTACAGAAGTCGCAATAGAGGCTCAAGCTGTCTGTCGAAAGCGCGGGATGATGTAACCTGGACCAGAGAGCAGCCCCGGACCTGCGACGTCATCGGCGACCTGGCGAGGCGCCATCCCAATCGCGGCGCTTTCGAGGTGGGTGCTGCAACGGAGCTTCCACCTCCCAGACCCACAGCCAACCCCGCCTTTCCCCTCGCGCCTGCCCCGTACCCGCATACGCCAGTGACGTGAGGCAGGATGGCTCTGTCGCTGCGGCCGTACACGAACCGGATCCGCGATGAGCTCAACAAGGCGCTGTGCATCCAGCCCTTCCCGTGCCAGGTAACATCCCTCCGTGCCCCCAACAAGGCGCCACCGGCCCGGTCGCAGCCGCGCGCCACACGTGCCTGCCTCAGCACGCCACCCTACGCTCCCCTTCCCACCTCCACACTCCGTGCATCCTCCCTCTTCCCCTCCGCAGCACATTGAGCGCCACAGCAAGCCCGAGGTTGAGATCCGCGACAATCCCGAGCTCCTGCTGCCGTCCATCACCATCTCGCGCCTCGCCGAGCGCCTGTCCGCCAGCGCCGCCGGCCTCGCGCTGCCGGGCGGCGGCCTCGGCGGCCCGGGCGCCGCAGCCGCGGCGGGCGGCGGCGCGGGCGCGGCGGCAGCAGGTCGCGAGTGCTGCCTGATCGAGCCCTCCATCAACAGGTACCCGTGGTGTTGGAGAGTACTCGGGGGCCCTCTGGCATCGTACGCGCGCATGTGTTTCGTACGCGCGCCACATCCTGGCTGATGAGCCCCCTCCCCCTCCCTCCCCTGCCCCTGCCCCCGTCCACCGCCAGCGTGCGCCTCAGCCTGCGTGTGGGTGCCATGGACCTGCTGGAGGAGGAGCTCGTGCGCATGTACCTGCGCTTCCTCATGCAGGTGGGCCGCCGTTGACTGGATTACACGGTACACCTATCGTGATGGTTCATAGCACTAGGCTATGCATGAGATGTGGCGTGCGGAAGGAGCTGGTGCGCGCTGCGGCGCTGGGCTCTGGTGGCAGGCGGCGTGGACGTGTGGCGTGGCGTGGCGGAGCACCCACGTGCTGCGGTGCACCCACGCTGTGCTCTGCCGGCCATGACCGGACCTCGCGTCCGTGCTTTCTCTCGCCAACAGCACTCCCTTCCCCTCCCACGCCCTTGCCTCCCCCCTCCCCCTCCCCCGCCCTTCCCTCGCCTCTCTCCCTGGCAGCGCGCCGAGGTGCTGGACGTGCTGCGGCGGGTGCCGGTGGAGGGCTACGACGTGTCCTTCCTGCTCACCGACGCCCACCTGCTGCGCTACGGCAGGCAGCGGCTGCTGGACTTCGTGGTGCGCCCCTCCCTCGCTGCCCCTCGTCACGTGTTGTACCGACTTCTGTCATTGCTTAGACGATTACAACTACATAGACTGAATCGGCTGGATGGGCTAAGACACGACAGCCGCGGCGCGCCGCGTGGGTGCTGCGGGCGTCTGTTTCCCGGCAGCGTGCGCTGCAGAATGGCATGGCAGTACTGCTGTGCGTCGCCACGGAGTGAACCGGATCGGGGCGCTGCTGCCGGGCCGCGCTGGTCGCTGTGCCAGCAGCTGTGTGCACTGTGCCTGGTGCCGCAGGCCAGCCCTGCCCCGTGCCCGAGCCCTCCCGGCCACCTGGCCCCCTCCTGGCCCCCATGTGCCTGTGCCCCTGCCTGCCCCGGGGGCCGCAGGTCGCTTTCATTGAGGAGCTGGACTCGGAGATCAGCGCCATGAAGCTGGTGAGCTATGTTGGCAGTGTACATCATAGCAAGGTAGCACACACAGTACGTCACAGCAATGTTGCGTACTGATAACAACGGCGTCATCAATACAAAACGCTAGAGGGGCGCGGAGATCAGCGCCATGAAACTGGTGGGTATCCCATGTCCGGGGCATACCAATTCCCGTGGCTGGGCTGAGCTGGGCTGGGCTGAATTTGGCGTAGGACTGAGGCCTAGGGGTTGGCGAGCACGCGGCGTCGCCCCATGACTGTCCTCTCCTGGGCGCCGCCCCACGGTGCTGCAAGCCCGGCCTGCGGGCCCCGCCCTCGAGTTGCCCGAAGTGACGGTGGTGCAGTTGCGCTCTGTGGCGCGTTGCACGCAAGCCGAAACAAGCCCTTGCCAACGTGTCCCGCCCCTGCCCTGCCGCGCCAGTCCGTCAACTCGCGGGGCCGGGCCGTGGCTACGGAGCTGCTGCGGTCCATGGCCTTCTGAGGAGCGCCCAGCGGGGCCGGCGAGGGCGTCTGGCTGCGGGTCCGGCGTTCACGCTGCCGGGGCCGACCCGGAGCGCAACGGCCGGAGCTGCTGAGGTCCACGGCCTCCTGAGGAACGGTCACGGAGGCGGATGTAGCGGAGGAGGCACGGACGCATTAGAGCTTCGTGTCATGCCAGCCCAACCCCAAGTCCCGCATGTCCGCCGGAGCAGGCGCGTTGCCGGTAGACGCGCTGCGTAATGGGGCGCTGCTGCGACGGGCGGCGGCGTGGTGAGCACGCTGCGTGGTGTCGGGACGAGAGAGGCGCGACGCATGCGAGGGCCGTCCGGGGTATAGCGGGCGCGTCATGGGGGGCGGAGGTCAGGCCGAGTTGAAGGAGCTGGCCCGGTGACGCTGCCCGGAGGAGCCCAGCTTTCGATGCGAAGGAAGGTGTAGTACAGAGCTGGAGCCGCAGCAGGGGCGGTGAAGCGGCGTGTCACCGAGGCGCCCCCGGGGGCGACGAGTAGCGGCGTGCCTGGGCAGCTGCTGTGGATGATGGGTGGTGGAACGGGCTTGTCGCGTGCGTGTGGGTGGGGGGTGGGCAGGGGTCTGGGGCGCCGTAAGGGGCAGCGATGGACGAGTGAAGGGGCGCGGCGACAGGAAAGCGACCAGGCGCTGCCGGGCCACGTGTGCGGGCCCTCCTCCCGCCCACCCGGCGGTTTGGGGGAAGGTCATGATACGAGCCGAGCGTGAGCCGGGCGTCAGGTAGGGGGGTGTTGTGGATGCAGACTGGACCAGCGTGGACATTGGCAGCCCCAAGATCTGCTGTACGCACGCACGCTCGAGAAGATGCGGCCAACGGGCGAGCGCTGGAGACGGCTGGAGGGAGATGGGGCTATGTTGCCTTAGTTGCATGCGGCCCAGGGTGGCGCTGGACTGACGTTTCGGGCTCCGGGACGTGCTGAGGGCCTCATGTCTGGTCTTGGCCTCGTAGCAGACCCTCGCTCGTATGTTGCAAGGGCCCTGTCGGTGCGTCGACGACTCAACTCGAGTGTAGGGTCTTGCCGCCGCATGAGGTTATCGGCAGGAGAGTTATTGATTAGCGCAACGCTACCACGCGAGCGAGCAGCTTACAACTACCATTCGGGATCTACGTTCGTTACCCTACCTCCCTCATCACAAGGCCCCTACAAACTTCCGCAACCGCCGCTCCAGCGACGTCCTAAGCTATTGTGCAAAGATCAAGGTCACCGATGAGAAATGAGAAAATCGACGCAACGGGATCAGAAGATGCCCCATGCATCCGGGACGGGGCCATCCCCAGGCAACCCCCGCCTGCTTCCAACCGGTGCCCCGCTACCCCTGGGGCTTTTATCAACTCAATGCGCTACAACACAGGCACCATATATACCGCCCATTCATGGGCTCTCGCCATACGTGCCCGACTCGTCTTGCACGCGGCCCTGGTCTCTTCACCCGGACATGGCCGGGGCGGTTGCTTCCAGGGGGCGGTTGCTTCCCTGGTTGCTTCCTGTGGGTCTCAGCCCCCTCGGGCATCAGCCCCCTGGCATCGGCACGCCAGCATCATACCATGGCTCGCTGCCGCCGAGCCAGCAGACAGCCACAGCCCGCCGTCGCTGCCGGCCCACAGCAAGCAAGGTCAACACCGGATATCACTCTACAGCAGAAAAGGCCGGTACGTAGGTAGCCATTGCCAGCGCACTGGCGCGGGGCCTCAGTACTGCTCCGTTCCCCCAAAATTGCCCGCGCCGGCAAGGCGCGGGGCTGGGGCTGCCCCCACCACACACGCACACACACACACATTTAGTTGTGCTGTGCAGCGTGTGGGGTCCCGTCTTCACCTAACACTTGAACACACCTATATGTATGCACGTATGTACGCACACAGCACCGCTGATGCAACAGCAGCAGCACGCGAGGGCAGTGCAACAGCAAGCCGCGAGCAGCTCACGGTCGGTGCCGCAGGTGTCCGGGAATCTTCTTGGCAACGCAACGCACAGTGCACAGGGGCATAATGTAGTCAGTCAACGCACAACTGACAATGGGCACACAATCAGACAGCCGGGTAAGCGCTGCCTGCAACTACGCAGGCCGGGCCGGGCACGGAGCCCCCTAGCGCAACACAAGGTGCTGCGGATGTCATCTCTTCGGAGCAGCAGCCGGGGAACCGGGTCATCGCTCATCCCAGCCATGCACGCCAGCCTCCAGTCCAAACCAGTGTCTTCGTGTTCCGCAGTGCTGACATTGGAATGCGTCATGTACAGGTCACAGCGCCAGTCCGCATGCCAGCGAATGGCAGGCATCGTATGTTAGCCTAGCAGAGCGCCGGCGCAGTCGGGGTCCTGTGCATCCGTGGTGCCGTCACTGAAGCAACAGGGGGCAGGTACAGGGGCGGCATCGTTTTGATATCACGCAGCCCAGCCGTCATAATTTTGTCATCAGCCTCAAATAGGGCCGCCGCCCGCTCGTATGGGCTGAGCCCAACGCACATGGCGTCCGCGGGTGTCATCCCTCCCAAAGCCACCTCCTTCCCCCGCACGCACCAGTCGTCATCGAGGCCGTTGGAGCACGCCTGCCTGCCCGTCTCCACCGCCGTCATGTACCTGAGCAGCGGCCAGCACAGACGCCAGGGCGCCGGTGTGAGCCGCCTCCCCTTTCAACTGTTCCAACGGCCTCCATCAACATTCATCTCGCCTACATATCGACAGATTCAAGACTAGATAGCAAGCGCCGCAAGGCCCAGCCGCACCAGTAGCCGCTGCCCCAACACATTCACACACTCCGCCCAGACACCCCCGTCTCACCCCATGCCGCCCTGCCCTCACCTGCACAGCGACACGTCCGCCCAGGGTGCGCCCTCGGCGCTCACGCCCACCGCCGCCAGCCGCACTGCCAGCTGCAGGCCGCCGGGCGCCATGCTGCGAGGCTGCCGGGCGTCCGGCCACACCTGGCCCAGCTTGGCACCGCCCTGAGGCCGGCGTCAGGGCGGCAGGCACAGCGTGGCGTCAGCGTGGCGTCAGCGTTGCGTCAGGGTGGCGTCAGGGTGGCGGGCACAGCGTGGCGTCAGGGTGGCGTCAGCGTGGCGTCAGGGTGGCGTCAGGGCGGCAGGCACAGCGTGGCGTCAGGGTGGCGTCAGGGTGGTGTCAGGGTGGCGGGTTCCACAGGGCATGCGTGCGTGCGCGCGGGACGCCCGGCGGCGACTGGCCAACCCATCCGCCCTGCGGCCCTACGCACAGCCCTCGTGTCTTGTCATGATTGCATCGGCACGTCGACGGATCGACGAGATGGGCCTCATGTGCGCTACCGCCGCCCCCAGCCCCGCGGCCTCACGTGCAGCAGCGTGGAGTTGGTGACGAAGGTCGAGTCGGGCACAGTGTTGACGTACGTGTGGACCTGCAGGCAGCCGCCGCACCGCAGTCGATTGAGCCCGTAGAGATTTTCCGAGGCGAATAGTCAACGCATCAATGTTCTTTATTACAGATTGTTGGGGCTGGCGGGGACGCCGGGCCCCAGCTCGCGCTGTCCGCCGGCAGGTGCTCCCCCCCTCCCCCCCCTCCCCCCCCT
>BDDC01002831.1:0-10189 GCA_001662425.1 Chlamydomonas sphaeroides | reverse complement strand
CCCCGCACCCCCCCCCCCCCCACCCCCCCCCCCCCGCCCAAGCCGCCGCCGCCGTCCCCCAAGCCCCCCAGCCCCCGCCCGCCCCCGGCCTCTTGCGACGTCTGCCTGACCTGGGTCGCCACCAAGGAGGTGCAGCCCGAGGGCCCCTACGTGAGTGGACGAACACACCGCGTGCTTCATTTCATCTTACCTTATCCTGAACACACCGCGGGTCGTGTTTACCGAATGTCCTTATGCCTGAACGCACCGCCACGGGGGGCGCACGCCAGCAAGAGCACACGGGCCACCCCCGGCAGCACTTTAGCACACACCTCGGCGCCTTTCCCAGCCTGCCGCCATCGCGCCCTGGTCTGCGCGTCCCCGCGCGCTGCGGCCCGCTGACTCTGCCCTGCCCTGCGCTCGTGCCCGCCTGCAGAACTGGTTCGGCGTTGACGACCGCTGCGACAAGGGCGCCGAGTACGTGATCGGCACGGTGCTGAAGAAGTACATTGACAACGGCAGCATCCTCAGGTGGGCCTTATGAGTGGGAGGGGGAGGCGCACACACGAGCCGCGAGGGGAGACTGGGGAGCGGAGCCCGGGGCTGGATCCCCCTATTGAGGTGGGCGCAGCCAGTGGCGAGGTGGCGCTGCAACGCCGCCGGAACTCTAGCGGCGCCCCCGCTGGCTCCCTGTGGCCGGGGCTCTTGCCTCGCATTCAGCCGCAGCGGCTAGTCCGTAGCCGCTGCCGCCCGACGACGTGCCCCGCCCGCGCGCCCTGAGGCCCCTCGCGACCCTGCGACCCTCGCGACCCTCGCAGCGGCTTCGAGTCGGCCGTGTGCTCTGACGACGGCAGCGAGATGCGCCTGTGCGGCAGCATCTACCTGCCGCGGCGGACGACCATGATGAACGAGCTCAACGCTGCCGGCACGGGCTACTTCCTGGACCCCGTGTTCGAGATTGAGAACGAGAGCTGCCCGATCGAGCTGGCCGGCGTGACGGTCCGCGTGGAGAGCGACAACGAGGACTGCCTCAACATGCCCGGCAGCACCTCGTGCTCCGCCCTGCCTCCCCCGCCTCCCCCGCCGCCTCCCCCGGCCACCTGCGACGTCTGCCTGGTGCGTCGCGCAACAGCCGTGTGGGCCGTCGTCGCACGGAGCGTGTTTCGGTCCCAGGGGTGGGGACGGAGCTCCGGGAGCAGCCTGCGTCCGTCGACGGCGGTGGCGCCTTGAACAAACACCGCGGCGTGTTTTGTGTTGCTCGCTTCCCTGCCTCGTCCGCGAGTGACCTCTGCCCCCCGCACGTGCGCTCCGCCAACACTCATGCCTACTCATGCCGCCCCTCCAGACCTGGGCGGCGAACGGCAATGAGGGCCAGGAGGACGTGCCGTACTTTGACGACAGCGACAACTGCGACCGCGCCCGCGACTACATCACGGACGTCTTCCTCAACCCCGACAGCTACGAGAGCTTCGCGCTCACGGCGCCCTCCAACCCCGACATCCGCTGCGAGGCCAACACGGTGCAGATGTGCGTGCGCATCCTGCAGTCCATGTCGGAGCCCTGGAGCGCCGCCATCGAGGAGAAGGGCAAGGAGTTCTCGCTGTTGCCCGTCTTCGGCGCGGACCTGGATTCGTGCCCGCCCGACCTCGAGGGCCAGGAGCTGGTCCTGGAGAGCGACGCGCCCGAGTGAGTCGCCTCTCCCTGGAGAGCCAGCTGCCAAGGCAGTGGGGTCGCGGCTGGGCATGGAAATGGGACGGATGGAGCCGCACAGCTGCTGACCGCAATCCCCCTGCGGCCCCCGTCGCTCCTACCTTGCCGCCCCTCGCAGGTGCCTGGAGGCCGCCGCGTCTCACGACTGCAACGTGCCGCCGCCGCCCTTCCCCTTCTGCGAGTGCAACAAGGCTCGCCTCGCCACGCCCTTCGCGCTGGGCGATGCCTGGGTGTCGCAGGGCGCCGGCCGCGAGACCACCACCTGGTGCATCGACGTGCTTGCTGTGACGCCCTCGGACCCGACCTCACGCTGCGGCCGCGAGGGCACGTTGAAGAAGGTCGAGTTCTGGATGAAGAACAGCCGCCGCTTCCAGCTCACCGAGATCTCGCTGCGCTACAACAACGGCCGCGTCGCGACGCGCTCGGGTGAGGGGGTATAGAGAGGCGGCCTGGTGACGAGGCTCGTGCTTCTGGTACCTCTTGCCTGAATCGCTTGATGATTTGGCAGGCCGTGTCGAAACCCGCTCTTTCCTCCCCCTCCTTTCCCCTCCCCCCCTCCCGCAGCCACCTGGTCGCACCCCGACACCCTCAAGGTCACGGACCTCAACTGGGGCGTGCAGGCCGTGCGCACGCTGGAACCCAAGATCTGCCTCACCCTCAAGGTAGGGCGCGGCGCGCGCTAGCAAGTGACCCAGGGGTCACCCTTTCGCGCACACCACGCTCCGCCTTCCCCCCCCCGGAACCCCGCCTCACTCACCGCTGCCTCGCCGCCCCGGCTCCGCCCTCAGAACGGCTTCTCCATCTCTGACTTCAGCGCCGACGAGTCGTCGGACCGCATCTGGGCCTCCCTGTTCAACCCCGCCCAGTCGTGCTGCCCGGTGAGGGCGGCGGCCGCTGCGCGGGTGCTGCTGCCTGGCGCGCACCTCGGCACCCCTGCTGTCCTCCTTTCCCTGCTACTTCCCTTGCTGACAGCGGTCCTCCCTGCGGCCTGTGCTCCGCGCCCTGCCCCCCCCCCCACAGACCACCTACGCGCTGCAGGATTAAGTGACGATGTGTGAAGGCATGTAGGCCGCGGCTTTGGAGGCGCGGCGTCGTGGGCCTCGCAGCCTACGCGGCACCTCCCATCCCGTGGTGGTGCCGTGTTAGGGGCGCTGGGGCAGCAGGCGCCAGCAGCCGCAGCCGCTGACCGCTCCGCACAACATTGTGTGCGGAGGCGTGCGTGTGTGCGTGCGTGCGAGCAATTTTGCGTGTGGTGAGCCCAGTGCTAGTTGCGGTGTCGTGTGCCGCCGCGGCCCGCACCGTGCCGGCGTCGGTCGGCGTATGCGCCGCAAGGACGTTCTTGGTCGCACCGCCGCCCGTGCGGCTGTGGACGCGGCGGCGTGGGCCGTGCGCTCGCGTGTTTCCGCCCCTACCTCACGAGGGTTTGATCGGCATTTTGCAGGCGTGTTCCGTTGCCGCAGGTTGATTGAGGGGTGCGCGGTGCCCTGCCTACTTGTCTCGTGTGTGTGCGCGCGTGGGTGTGCCAGTGTGTGCGTAGAACCACTGAAATGCTGGCCCAGCCGGCCACGCGGCTGCCGCGGTGTGGCGGTGTAGCCTCGCATTCATACCTCCTAGAGGCCGCTGTCTTGCCTAGCTCTGTTCTGGCAATAAGCTCGGGCTGCTTAAGCACCTGTTGGCGCCCACAGCCAACAACACAGCTCCGATGCCGCTTGTTGATGGTGGCTGGCAAGGAGCAAAGTCCCTAGCGTGGCCTTTTTGGCAAGAACGGCGCCAGTGGCCCCGCGCGCTGCCGGGCGCACGGCGCGGTTTGTAACCGCTGGCTGGCTCCTGCTCGTCACATGCACCCAGCCCGAGGCCGCACGTGTTGACGCGTTCCTGGCCCGCCAGGCGCCTGGGCACGTTCCCTGCCCCTACGCGCCCCAGCTCTGAAAAGCCCCCTTCAGCACACACGCGCGGTTCTGTTGTACTAAACACTTGAAAACACGCGGGCCAGGAATTCGATGATCGAGGTGGCGTTCGCCTTGGTCCCCGCACCGGTGCACCTGAAGGCATCCGTGCTTGCTACGCACGACCGACGCGTCACCAGCACCCAGGGCGAGCTGCGCAGGTCGTGTTACTTTCAAACTAATAGCCTTCTCAAGGCCCCAGGATACAGCCCAGGACGCACCCAGCGCATGCGGCGAGACAGCCCAGCCACCTGTGGCAACCTGTGAGGGGAGCTGCTCGACGGAGACTTGAGGGTCAGAAAAGAGCACGACCCTGTGTGGGGGGCTGCTGCTTTGAAGGGCCCGCCGGGTGAGGGCCCTGCCTGCCCGCATGCGAGGGCGCTGTGTGGCCGCACAGGTGGTGGCGGGGTGGGGGGCATTGCGAGGGCGCCGCTCCCACTTCAAGACCACCGCTCCTACAAGCGTCCCACCCCACCATGCTAATGAAAGTGGCAGCGTACAAAAGGTACAACAACGAGAGAGGAGGTACAGACGAACGCACGGCAACACAGTGACTCACGGCAATGCAAGCACACATGCCGCAGCGCGCGGCGCCTCGAGCGCTCACGCACGGCCTCGTGCCCACCCAGCCGCCGGTGCCCAGCGGCCTCCCCCCCGCACGGTGCACCACCTCCTGCTGCCACAGCCAGCTGCTTCGCTCACAGCCGGCTCGCTCACAGCTCCTGCTGCCGCACACAGCGCGCGCGGCGCGATGCCCGCCTCGTCACGCCACCCGCCACCTGCCGGCCCCCCACCCGCCGGCCCCCCACCCAACCGCCCGGCTTGCGCAGCCCCGCCTAGACGGCGGCGGCGCACGCGCCCTCATCACGCACACGTACATAGGTAGATAGTCATCGCCCCGGGTGCGTCGCCACATAGCGGCGTTGTTAGTACACATGGCAGGGCCGCGGCGGCCACAACACGCAGTCCACAGTCAGGAGGCCATCTGTGCTCAGTGGAACCAGCAAGGGGCGGCAACGCAAGCGCCGCCCCCCCGCCCAGCTGGCTAGCACCGGTTACCGCCGCAGCCGCGCGCTAGCACACCAGGCGCGGCAGCTGGTGCATGTACAGGTACAGCGGCGCCGCCAGCAGTGCCGCCACCAGCACAGCCGCCGCCAGCAGCGCCGCCGCCGCCGCCAGGCCGCCGTGGCGCTGCCAGAAGCTGTACAGCTGGCGGCCGCCCGGGGAGGCGGGGTCGGGCAGGGCCGCCTCCAGGCTGAGCGACGTCAACAGCGCCGTCACCTGAGGGGGCGGGGCAGCGCAGGGGGCGGGGCCGAGCAAGGGCTGGGGTGAGCGACGGCCGGGCGACCCGGACGGCAGGCTTCGACGTTGCCCTCGACCCCAGCTTGCGCGGGCCCAGAGGACCTTGGCTGCCACGCCCCGGCCTCCCGCGCCGGCCTCCAGCCCTGCCGCGGCGCGCCTGGCAATACGTGCCCCGCCCGCCCCAGCCCTGCCGCGCCGCGCCAGCAGCCCACTGCCGGCCCCAGCCCCCGCGGCCGCCCTCTGGCCCGCGCACCCGGGCTGCCCTCCGCTTCTTGAAGTCGGGCAGCAGCAGCGCCGCCGCTGCCAGCCCCCCCAGGAAGCCGCCGATGTGGGAGGCGTGGCTGATGGAGCCGCCGCCCGACTGCGCCGCGCCGTGGTCCGTGACCTGGAGGCCGGGGAGGTGGGGGGGGTGTCGGGGTTGGCGGCAGGAGGCGCAGGGTGCGTGTGGCTGTGTGGCATGAGAGCTGCTCGCCTCCGCTGTGGCCGCCTCTGCTCCCCCTCCCCTGGGGCCCCCGGCAGTGGTCGCTGCCTTCAAAGCCTTCAGGCCCTTCCTGAGCCCCTCGCGCTGCCTCTGCCCTGCCCTGCCCTGCCCTGCCTCTGCCTCTGCCTCTGCCTCTGCCCTGCCCTGCCCTGCCCTGCCCTGCCCTGCCCTGCCCTGCCCTGCCCTGCCCTGCCCCCCCACACCTGCAGAGCCACCATGAGACCCGCCACCGCGCCCATGCCGCCCAGCCGCAGCCACAGCAGCGGGATGCTCTCCCAGTTGAGCGCCGCGTCCGCCGCGTAGGCCCCGAGCAGCCCGAACACCGCCCCCGAGGAGCCCACCACCAGGGTGCAGCCGTCCTCGAACACCGCAGACACCTGGGGGGGGAGGAGGGGAGGGGAAAAGGAGTGAAGTGTGAGGCCGAGGGGGAGCGTGGAATGCGGTCTGGGGAAGTCGGGAGCTCCAGTGCCTCTCCGCCCCTCCCATCCTCATGCACAGAGGCACGCACGCGCCCCTTCCTCCCCGGGCCCCTCCCCCCCCACAGGGGCCCTAAACGTTGACCACACACACACGCCCTACCCCCCGCCCCCGCGGCCGCACCATGTTGCCCGCCACCCCCGCCACCGCCCACAGCGGCAGCATGCGCCAAAAGCCGTACAGCGACTCCAGGTGCGTGGACAGGACCTTGGGGGAAACGGGGGGCGGGGCGGGGGAGGGCGGCACCAGTGCGAGAGCGGATGCGAAGGGCAGCGAGTGGCAGCGGGCCCTGTTCGCCCCCTTCCCCTCAGGCAGTGGCCCCCTCCCCTTCCCCCTCCCGATCCTGTCCCCTCATATCGCCATGTGCCCCATCGTGCCATCACGCCCCTCCCCCGGCCCCCCGCACCAGCAGCAGCGCCAGGTTGGACGCCAGGTGCAGGCTGCTCTGGTGCAGCAGCAGCGACGACAGCCAGCGCCACCACTCGCCCGCCGCCAGGTCGGGGCCGTAGCGGCCGCCCCACAGGCGCAGGTAGGCGAAGCTAAAGGTGCGCGAGGCGCGGGGCCGCCAGAAGGCTAGCCAGGAGGCGAGGCAGGAGGGGCCCCAGGCGTAGGCCGACAGCGGGTCGGGCGCCAGGGAGGCGGCCAGGCCCGAGGGGGCGGCGGCGGCGGAGGGGTCGGGCGCGGCGGTGGCGGAGCGGGGCGTCACGGTGCTGGGGAAGGGCTGACTGCGGGGCGGCGCCAGGGGGAGGCGGGAGGGGGCCGTTAAGGAGGAGGGGGAAGGGGGCGGGGGGCTCGGGCGGGCAGCGGGCGTCACCAGGGGCGGTCGTGACGGCACGCATGAGGGCGGGGCCCCCGACCCACATCGACCCACATCGACCCACATGAGCGCCAGCCAGCCCCGCCATGTCCGGCAACCCTCCCGCCCTTGCCCTGCCCAACCTGCCCTCCCCGACCTCAGGCCCACGCACCCCGGCTGCACGCCCTCGCCTCCCGACCCGGGCAGCACCGCCGGCGGGGGCGGCGCCGCCGCCTCCACCGCGCTGCCGTCGCCGCCGCCGGCCGCTGCGTCCTGCGGCCTCAGGAACTCGTACTGCCCCGCCATGAACATGAAGCCGCCCAGCAGCACCGCCACCAGCAGCAGGCTGCCCGCCAGCCAGTGGCCGGGAGGGGGCAGCGCCATGCTGTTGGGGAGAGTGAGGGGGTAAGGGGGTATAGGAAGGGAGGGCAGGGTTGGGGAATGGAATACCTGGAACGAGCGCGGGACGTGCTGGAGCGGACGGCGGCTGGTGCGTGTGGCAGGGCGGGCCGCTGCAGCTGCGCGCGTCCTGTACACACCCACCCCACCCCACCGTGCACGCGAGCAACCCCTAGCGCCCCCGGCCCCCACCCTTCGCCCCCGCCCACCTCAGCGACAGGTCCTTCCACGTGCGCACGCGCTTTATCTTGGTGCGCCCCAGGTGCGACCGAAGCCGCCGCCGCAGCTCCGACGGCAGCGCCCCCGGGCCGGCCTCCTCCTCGGCGCCCGTCTCCTCGCCGTCCGTGCCGCCGCCGCCGCCGCTCGTGCCGCGCCGCCGCCGTACGAAGCCGACGCTAACGGCGCCGCCGCCGCCGGGCACGATGGTCGCGACCACGTCCTCCTCTGTCGGCGTGCCGGCGCCGCCAGAGCTGCCCGCCTCCGCCGGCCGGCCCAGCACCGTGCCGTCGGCGGTGGACCGCGGCGGCAACAGCAGCACGGGCACGCCCACCGCCGCCGCTGCGGCCGCCGCGGGGTCGACGGCGCCGCTGCTGGTGGGTGCCAGCAGCGCCAGCGGCGGCGCCGCCAGGGACGCCGACGGCTGCTGCTGCAGCTGCGGCCCTCCGTCCAGCAGCGTGGCGCTGATGTGCACGCGGCTGCCGCCAGACGGCAGCGACGGCAGCGCCGCCGCCGCCGCTGTTGTGGGGGGCGGCAGCGGCCCCGACCCCGGCGCCGCCGCCAGGGCCTTGGCGCTGCTGGCGCCCCGCGGCGGCGATCGGGGCACGTCCGGGTAGATGCCGCTGGCGCTGACGGCGCCGCGGCCGCTAGGCCCCGCGGCCCGCTGGTCCGGTGACGGCGCCGCCAGGTCATCACCGACGCCACGGCTGCCAGAGGCCTGAGGCGCCGCCGGCTGCTGTTGCTGCTGCTGCTGCAGCTGCAGCTGGTGCAGGTGGCGGGAGTGGGGGCCGGGGCTGCGCTCCGGGTAGGGCAGCGGCGGCAGCCGGACCGGGTACCCCACCGGCGGCGCGCGGGGGCCCCAGGGCGAGGCCGGCGGCGAGGGGAGGCCTCGCTGGGTGTCGGCCCCCTGGGGCGCCCCTCGGGCCAGGCTGGCGCTGGAGCTGGCCCCGGGCATCACGGCGCCGCGGGAGGGGAAGCCCCCGCGCGGGGCAGTCCCCGGCGGCATGGGCGCCACGGAGCTGCCGCGGGGCCACAGCCCGCCGTCGGCGCTGACGCGCCGGGGGCCGGGGGGCTCCGGGCTGCAAGCCGCAGCGCCGCCGTCAGAGGCGGCCTCATCCGACTCCCAGGTGGCCCGGGGCGAGCGCAGCCAGGAGGCGGGCCCAGACGCTGGGCCGGGTGCTTGGGGCGGCGGCGGAGGGTAGCGGAGCGTGGCGGCGGCGGCTGGGCCGGCACCGGCCCGGTCGGGTGGACCGGGCGGCGGACTGTGCGGCGGCATGGCGCCGCAGGGGTTGGGCCGCGGGCCGCGGGCCCACGTGCTGCGTTGGGGCTCTTTAGGGCCCTGGCAGCCTCTGCGGCGGCGCGAGCGGCGCTGGGTGCGCGACTTCACGCGCGAGGGCTTGTCTGCAGACTGGCGCGTGTGAGCTGCTGCCGTGTCGAGACGCGTGCGTCCAGCAAGCAGCACGCGATCCTGGGGGCGCGGGAGGACGGGTAGCAGCGAGTCGCTCCGGAGCGCGCGTCGGCCGGAGCCGCTCAAGGCCGAGGATCGGCAAGCCAGCCTCGGATGGCACCAGGCGGCACGGGGCCGAAGATGCACGGCATTTGCGCGGTGCTGTTGCGCGCGGCAAGTGTCGTGACAGCCGATGGGACGTGGGCTGACAGCTGCGGTGCGGTAACACCCTCTACACCGCCGAGGATTGATGTTATGGCCTTTGCAAGGGCGCATGCAAGCGCAGCGCGCCTGCCGAGTCGGCGTTACTGTGGCACCCATGGGCCTTACCGTGTAGTCCGCAAGCTCTCCTCTTCTCGCAGCTGTCTTATCGAGGTTTGTAGCCGAGCTGATTGATGTAAGCGTCGGCCTCTCGACGGCGAGCTGCTGGAGTTGGTATGTGCAGTCCACAGCGCCGTCCCAGATGGGTGAGGGCACAGCGTGTGTTGTGACTGCGTGGTGCTGGCTGTGCCCCCGGCGGTGCTTGCCTAAGCGAGCGGCGGTTGCCTTGGATCCTGGTTGGATCCCCCTGGGACACCTTCCCCGCACACCCCTTGCGCCCCCCGCGCCTTCGTAGAAACTGGCTCGGCTGTAACGCCGATAGTGTGGTACACAACAACTGTAGATACGAAACAGGGGCGTGTTGGGTGCCAGCGCAGGGCCAGCGACGCATCGTCTTCGCAGTGGGCCCAAAACAACGCGCACTGCAACGGCTGGGACCCGCTGCGCGAGTCGTTGGGTGGCGCTAGCTTGGTGCAATGCACCCAACGCGCCGAAGGGCTGCGTCGCAGACGAACGCCGACTATGCCGGAGTTGACCTCCTCTGCCGACCTCGCACGGTGTGTGCGCGGCGCGGCCAATCCCAGCAGCGCGCATAATCCATGTACATTGGCAACGCGCCATCCAAAAGTCACTGGGGCTTACGATTGGAACCCGCATGTCGACTCAGCAAAACGCACACTCTCACGCACACTCGCCGTGCATTGACGTCGTCACTGGCTATCATAAATACGCGCCAATTGCCAATTTACGTCACTCGCCGCAACCACAACCCTTGCCGCAACCCCCTGCCTCCCTTGCAGGGCTTGCGCACCCCGCCCACCTGCCCCGCCTCGCCGCTTGGCGCCGCCTTGGGTGCGCCCAGCATCGCCCCCGCGCCCCGCTCCCTGTCCACCACCCCGCCCCGCCTCGGCCGAGGCGGCGCACTGGCGGCGCCCGCTCTGCCCTTTGACTTCACCGCGGCGCCCAGCGCCGCCTTGTCCTCCCTGGTGACCACCACCTTCACCAGCAACATCACAGCCGCGCAGTGCTACAGGTGCGCTCCCCGGCGCTGGGGGCTGCAACCCCCGCCCAGCTGCATGCTTGCCTCCCCTCCCCTCCCCTCCCCTCCCCTCCCC
>BDDC01002825.1:0-10215 GCA_001662425.1 Chlamydomonas sphaeroides | reverse complement strand
CTGCTGCCCCCGCCCTGCTGCCACCGTCCTCCATCCTGCCGCCCGCTCCTGCCGGCCCCACCTTGGCCTTGAGCTGCTCGATAACGTCGTACCCCGTCACAGCGTTGAGCCGCGCGCCCAGCTCCATGGCGTGGTGCAGCAGCTTGACGGCCAGCGGCGAGGAGAAGAGCGACGGAGGTGGCGAGGAAGAGGAAGAGGCAGAGGAGGAGGTTGCGGGGGCGGAGGGAGGCGGGGGCAGGGGTGCCAGCGGGCCGCCGCTGGCCGGCTGGGCGGAGGAGGGACCGCCGGCGGCACCGGCCGGCTGCGAGGGACCGCTGGAGCCGCCGCTGCTGGTGCCGCTGGCGCCGCTGGCGCCGCTGCCGTCGCGGGAGCTGGAGGAGGCGTATGTGCGCTGGTGTAGTAGCCATGCTGGGGCTGAGGGGCAGTGCGCTGTTGCCTCCAGGCTACGGGTGACCGAGCGCACCCACGCCTCCTTATGCCCGTGTGCTGCGGGCTGCTCCGCCGACCCCGTCGAGGCGTGTGCTGCGCCGCTGACAGCATGGATGGCGTGTGTGTCAGTACAAGGAGCTACCGCGGCTGCGAGCGGGCCATCTGTATGCGCGAACGAGCAGCGCCGAGCGCATGCTCGCAGCATTCGCGCGGTGCTATTTTCGAGTCAACCCAACTTCCAACGTCAGGTGAAGAGCTCTGGGGTCGAATGCTGTGGTGCCTAGAGGGTTGCGGGTTCGACGAGGGGGCTTGCGATGGCAAGGTGGTTGATGGTGGGGGAGTATGCGTGTGTGTGTCAAGCGCGAGACATGCGATGTGTGGCGAGTACAGTGAAAGCCACGGAACGGGCGGGGACTGAGCGGGAGAACACGCTTCATCCGACATAAACAATCGCGCTCCAGCTCTTGGCTGTTGCCCCCGTGCAACGACGTAGTCGTCACTTGCGACGTGCTAACAACATCACTGTATCTGCATTTCTTAGCTCGACTACATGCCATGCAGCTGCAAGCTGCATGTTGCAGAGTAGACAAGCCGTGCTGCTGAGCGGCCGACGTGCCTGCCGAAGTGCCTGCAACTTGGGCAGCTGATTGCAACACCAGCGCCATGAAGGAGTCGACCGGGCCCTCGCTGCTCCGGTTCCAACTTGCGCAGAGCCTCGACTGCAGCACTGTGGTTCCGGTGCGTGTCCCACCGCAACGACTAGGGAGTAGCAGCTGTCTGCTTCCTCGGTCGTTTAGCGCTGCTCATCGCGGGACCTGCAAGACCTGGAGACGATCGCGCCTTTCTGCCTTCGCGGAGCTGCCCAGCAACACACGCAGCACGTGCCAGCTCAAGCAGCCGCTCAGTGCCCCTGGCATAACCATACGGTGGAGAGCTGCAGGGCAGCTGAGCGTGGCCCTGTCTGGCCACGACCCCACAGGCCCCCGCCCCGACACTCATCCGGGGGGTGCACCCCAAATGCATTGCCTTCCACCCCACCAAGCCCCTTCTTGCTGTGGTACGTAAAGACCGCGTCGCGCTGGGTTGGTCGCCGGGTCGTCCGGAGGCCCTTTCCATCGGCCCCTGGCCGCTCCCAGCCCCGCGGTTCCGCTGCCGCTCCACTTCTTATCACCAACACCGTCAACACTTTTCCCCCTCACCACGCGCAGGGCGTCTCGGGCTATGTGGCCGTGTACGACCTGCAGTCCAACACCCGCGTGGGGCGGGTGGACCTGCGCTCGGTGCCCATCGAGCTGGCCTTCGCGCCGGACGGGGCGGTGCTGGTGGCCGTCGTCCAGGTGGGCGGGCGGCGGCAGGCGGCAGGCAGGGAGGGAGGGCAGAACCGGGGACATGCAGGTCGCAGAGGGCAGGCCAGCCAGGCCTCGCAGGCCTCTCCGCGACACCTCGCCGCCTGCTGCCGAGGCCAGGGGCCGCACCGCGAGCCCGCATGCCGCATGCCGCATCCCCCGCCGGCCCCAGGACTGGATCGTGTACTCTGTGAGCACCGCCTCCTGGAAGGCGCGCCAGCTGGTGCCCAAGCGGTCCAAGATGGACAAGCCGCTGGAGAGGTGCCTGCTGGCGGTGGCGCCGGTGAGGGGGGCCGGGAGGGGAGGAGGAGGGGCGGGGGAGGTAGGGGGCGCGAGCGTAGCGTCCGAGCGGGGAGGCTGCGCGTGGCCGCCGCCCATTTGCTCAACGCCATCCTGCTCTCCACCACCTTGAAACCCCTGCCACCTGCCGCAGGGCACCAACCCATTTGTCTACTTTTGCCGCTACGCCAAGGACACGCTGCGCCTCGCCACGCCGGGTGGCAGCAGGGGCGGCGGAGCCGCGGCGGCCGGCGGCGGAGCCGCCGACGGCGGCGGCGGCACGCCGTCCGCCTCCTCCCGCGGCGGTGGCAGCGGCAGCTGGGGCGCCCGCGTCAAGCTGGACGTGAGCAAGGCGGTGCTGGCGCTGGCGGCGCACCACGTGGACGCGCAGCTGCTGGTGCTGACGGCGGACGGGCTGCTGCGGGGCTACGCCATCGCGGGCGGGGGCGGGGACGTGCTGACGCCGCTGTACGCGGTGCTGGTGGGTGCTGCGGGTTGGGGCCGGGAGGGCGGCTGGAGGCGAGCGGCGGGGTGGGCTGGGAAGGGGCAGGGGCGGGGTGGATGTGCAGGGACGAAGGAGAGCGGCGAGCAGCCACGCGGTGCCGCTTCCGTCTCGCTGCTCTGTCGCCCTGCCTCGCGGCTCACTTCCGACCCCTCCTCCCTGCTCCTCCCCCAGGTCCAGGAGCCGGCCGAGAAGTCGGTGCCGCCCCCCGGGGTGCTGGTGGTGGTGCCGCACCCCGCGCTGCCCACGGGCGCGCTCGTGCTGCAGGTGGGGGCCCCCAGGGCGCACACACAGGGGGGTGGGGCGCACAGCCCAGCCGCGTCATGCGCCCAAACCCAGCCGCCGCCCTAGCCCCGCCACCCACCCCTCGCCCCCTCCTGCCCTCCCCCTGCCTGCCTGCCCCAGGGCTCCCGGCCCGGCTCCGCGGTGGTGCTGGAGCTGCCGGGCCGCGCCACGCCCACCCCGCTGCACCGCGGCCGCATGCCGGGCTGGAGCGCCACCGTGGGCATGGGCTGCTGCAGGGTGGGTGCCGCGGGGGGAGGGGCCGGGGCGGGGCGGGGCGGGGCTGCCGGAGGGCAAGCCGGCGGGGGTTGGGCAGGGGCAGGGGCGTGCGGCCCAGCTGGCGCGCTGCTGCCGGGTCGCCGCCTGCCAGCTGCGCCCGGCCCCTGCCCTGGTGCGCCCCCACGCCATGCAGCCCCGCACCCTGGCCCCCCCCCCGCAGTCCACCGGCCTGGTCCTGGCGTTCGGCCTGAGCGAGGGCGGGCGGCTGCGGTGCGCCGCCTGGCGCATGTCGTACCGGCAGGGCTCGGTGGGCATGGCGCTGAGGCAGACGCGCGTGGAGCCGCAGGTGGGGTGGTGGGGAGAAGAGGGGAGGGGGCAGTGGGGTGAAGGGGAGTGGCAGGCGTGGAGCTGTGCACGGAGAGGCGCGGGGGCATGGCATGGAGCGGCGGTTGGCAGTTGGGCAGCTTACGCAGGGGGAGCGGGGGCGCGAGGCTGCCCTCCCCGGCCCCCTCCTTGTTCCCCGCCAGGACGTGGCCCAGCTGCTGGACGCCAACCGCCGCACCCGCACCGCCCTGGCCTCTTGCATGGCGGCCTCGGGGCCGGCGGCGGCGGCGGCGGCAGGGGGCCCCGGGTCGCTGGGCTCGGGCGCGCCGTCTGGCGGCGTGAGCGGCGCCTCGCAGCGCAACGGCACCTGGGGCACGGCGGGCGTCGTGGGGGCGCCGGTGGGCCCGGCCTGGACCTCGCTGTGGTCGGTGGGGCCGGCCTGGGCCGTGGAGGCGTCCAGCAGCTGCCTGCTGGGTGAGGGGCGGGAGGGAGGGGAAGAAGGGTAGGTGTTGCGAGTGGACGTGTGGGGGAATGGGGAGCGAGCGGGACAGGGAAGCCCACTAATTGGGCGTTGCCTCTGATTCTCGTTGGCTTCGAGCCTCTGCCTCCGTCTGCGCCTGTCCCCTTCCTGCTGCCCCCAGACTCGCAGCTGGCGCCGCTGGTGGGGCGGGTGGTGGTGCACCCCTCGCTGGGGCTGGTGGCGGTGGGGCCGGAGCCACCGCTGGCGGCGCAGGTGGGGACAGGGGCCTGGGGAGGGGTGGGGGCGGCCTGGGGCGCCAGGCGGGGAAGGGCACAGGGGCGCGGGCAGGAGGCGGCTGGGGGCGGGTGGGTCATATCGCCTGCACACACCGCCGCCTGCTCGGCCGCACCCGCTTGTGCCCTGCCTGCCTTGCTGGCTCACTGCCCCCTTGGCACCGCCCTGCCCTCGCCCGCCCGCCCGCCCCCCCCGCACCTCTGGTGTGGTCGCAGATGCACCGGGAGGTCATGTTCGGGGGCCGCGGCAGCCTGGCGCCCGAGGAGGCCGCGCTGGCGAGGTGCGGCACACGGGGGTGGTGGGCAGGGGAGGGGAGGGGAGGGGGCTCCGGGTGGGGAGGGGCGGCAGGAGCGGACTCCCCGGCTAGGCGGGTGTCGCACGCCGACCTCTTCACTTGCGCCCTCCTCCGCCACCTGTCTCCACCCGCCCCCTCCCCCAGGCGCACCTCCACGCTGACGCTGCTGTCGGTGGCCGACCTCGATGCCCCTGGTGGTGGCTGGCGGGGCCCTCGAGGCGCAGCGCAGCACACGCCGCTGGCCGCCTGGCTGCCGCGGGAGGCCCTGGCCGCGCTGCCGCAGGAGCCGCCGCCGCCCCGCAGCCAGCAGCAGCAGCAGCAGAAGGCCAGGCCCGCCGGCCCCGCGCTGCCAGCCGGCGCCATGGCGGCGGCCGCCGCTGCCATCGCGGCGGCGGCCGCGGCCGCGGGCGGCGCCGCAGCCTCGGGGGACGCGGACGACTCGAGCGATGACGAGGAGGCGGCGGGGGCGGGGAAGGGGCCGAGCGGCGAAGCCAAGGCGGCTGCGGCGGGCGGCGAGGGAGCCGCGGAGGCGGAGGGGGCGGGTGGCGGCTCGGCGCTGCGGCTGCCGCCGCACGTCTACTACCTGGCGGGCAGCCGGTGGGAGGGGGAGGGGGCGGGCAGGGAGGAGCTGGGAGCACTGGGAAGGGCAGGGACTGGCAAGGGCAGGGACTGGCAAGGGCAGGGACTGGGAAGGGCAGGGACTGGGAAGGGCAGGGACTGGCAAGGGCAGGGACTGGCAAGGGCAGGGACTGGCAAGGGCAGGGACTGGCAAGGGCAGGGAGGAGCTGGGAGCACTGGCAAGGGCAGGGACTGGCAAGGGCAAGGACTGGCAAGGGCAGGGACTGGCAAGGGCAGGGACTGGCAAGGGGCAGGGACTGGGAAGGGCAGGGACTGGGAAGGGCAGGGACTGGCAAGGGCAGGGACTGGCAAGGGCAGGGACTGGCAAGGGCAGGGACTGGCAAGGGCAGGGACTGGCAAGAGGCAGGGACTGGGAAGGGCAGGGACTGGGAAGGGCAGGGACTGGCAAGGGCAGGGACTGGCAAGGGCAGGGACTGGCAAGGGCAGGGACTGGCAAGGGCAGGGACTGGCAAGGGCAGGGACTGGGAAGGGCAGGGACTGGCAAGGGCAGGGAGGAGCTGGGAGCACTGGCAAGGGCAGGGACTGGCAAGGGCAGGGACTGGGAAGGGCAGGGACTGGCAAGGGCAGGGACTGGCAAGGGGCAGGGACTGGCAAGGGCAGGGACTGGCAAGGGCAAGGACTGGCAAGGGCAGGGACTGGCAAGGGGCAGGGTTTCGGCTCGCAAAACCTCAGGTTAGCGGGAAGGGGAGGCGCCTGGGATGCAGCGGGGCGCGTGGCCCCGCCGCCGTGTGTACAGTGATAGCGGTACCCACGCCCCGTGCTTCATGGTGCCCCAGCCTGACCTCCTTCCTCCTCCCCTTCCTCCCCTCCTTGCTGCCCCCTGCCCCCTGCCGCTCCCCCGCAGGCTCATGAAGTACTCGCTGGTCACCCGCACCGCCTCCACCCTGGCGCAGCTGCCCGGGGAGGCGCCCGACGGCGACACGCGCCACCCGCGCAGCCTCACCCACAGCGCCGCCGCGGGCGCCTGGCTGGTGTTCTTTGAGGCCGCCGCGGCGGCGGCGGCAGTCACCAACGGCGGCGCCGCCAATGGCGGCGGCGGCGGCGAGCGGTTCACGTGGACGCTGGTCAACGGCGCGGCGCTGGGGGCGGAGGGCGGCGGCGTGGTGACGTGGGTGCGCCCAGGTGAGTGTGCCGCTGCGGGGAGGAGGAGGGGAACGGAGGGCAGCGGTGTGGCGTGGTGCTGCGGTGCATTGGCAGGGGGCCTGGGGAGCCCCTGGCGGCCCACCATGCCACCCGGGTCGCCATGGAGGGCCCTGCCCCTGCCTCTGCACGTGCTTTCGGCGTCGGCTGGAACCCGTCGGCGGTCCGCTTACTCCTGTCCCCACTTCCCTCGACCCGTCCGGCCCCCTCCACCCCACCCCAGGCAAGTCCGGCTGCTTCCTGGGCCCCAGCGACGCCCACTTTGCGGTGATGCTGCCCTCGGGCCGCGCCGTGGAGGTGTACGAGACCTGCCCCACCGCCGCCTCCACCGCGGGGGTGCCGCTGCTGAGCGTGTCGCTGGAGGGAGGCGGCCACCTGGCGCCCGGCCTGCCGCCCATCGTCTTCCCCGGGCCGCCCATGACCAACGTGAGCAGGCAGCGGGGAGGGACCCGGCGGTTGGGGGGCGAGCGATGGCGGTGGTTGGGGCCTGGGCGGGCAAGGGCGGACAGGCTGCGGGGGGGATCTTGCTGCTGGGCTGGGCAACGGACCAACAGCTGACCGCACCCCTGCCTGCGTGCCTGCCTGCCCGCCCGTCGCCCTGCCCGCAGGCGCCCGTGCCCGAGGCGCGCGCTCCTCCGGAGGCCCCTCCGCACGACGCGCGGCGCTTCCGCGGCACCGGCTGCCTGCTGTGGCAGGGGCCCGACGGCTGCCTGCGGCTGGGCACGGTGCCGGCCCTCAGCCGCGTGCCGCTGGTGGGTGGGGCTTGCTTGATAGGCACCGGCTGAGGCCTGGGGCTTGAGGGCTTGGCATGTCAGGTCCGCGACCGGGGGCCAAGGCAACAGGGCAACGTGTGCCATAGCCTACGGTGTGGTCGCCTTCCCTTGCGGCTGTCCGCAGGAGGCGCCAACGCGCCGCGCGCCCGCCGGCGACTCGTCGGACGACGACGACGCCTCCACAGCCGACGGCTCATATGCCAATCACTATGGCAGCATGCCCATCGGCCACGCCTTCGGTCCGCTGGCCCGGCAGGCCTCGCTGGCGCTGCTGCCGGGCGAGTCGGTGCTGCAGGTGGCCTGGCAGAGCCTGGCGCTGGGCGCCTCGCCCGCCGCCGCCGAGGGCCCTGCGGACGCCGTGGCCGCGGTGCTGACCAGCCAGCGGCTGCTGCTGGTGACGGCGGGGCTGCGGCTGGTGGCGGCGGCGGGGCTGGGCCACCTGGCGTGCGCGGCGGCGGGCGGCGGGCCGCCGCTGACGGGCGTGCTGTGGGCGGGGCCGGTGCTGTTGGCGGCCAGCGCCAGCGGGCAGGTGCTGCAGATGACGTGGACGGGCTCGCTGCTGCCGGTGGCCACCCTGTCGCCCACCGGACACGTGTCGCTGCTGGGCGTCACGGCCGACGCGCTGCTGCTGCTGCGCACGCCGCTGGGGCCGCCGCCGGCGGCCGCCGCAGCCGCCGCCGCCGCGGGCAACCCCGCCGCCGCCGCCGCGCTGGCTGAGGCCGTGTGCCGGCCGCTGCCGCTGCTGCAGCCGCTGCTCATCGGCTGGTCCAGCCTGGCGGCCACGGGGCTGCTGTCGCTTGGGTCGTACGGCATCGCCGGGGCGGCTGTCGTAAGGCCGGCGCTGCGTACGGCGTTGGCGTCGTACGACGCGCAGGCGATGACGCCGCGTGGCGTGTGGGCGCTCATCGCCGCCGGCGCCTTTGACGTCGCCGCCGCCGTCGCCGGCCACATGCCGCCGCTGGGCGACAGCGGCGCCGCAGTGAAGCTGGCAGCGGCGGCCGCAGCCGGCAACTGGCAGGCCGTCGCAGCGTCCCTGGGCGGCGAGGCCAGCCGCTGGCTGGCGGCGCCGTCGCCGCCGCCGCGCGGCTCGGAGCTGCATTCAAAGCTGCTGGCAGCGGCGGCGGGCGCTGTGTCGCATGGCCAGCTCACGGTGGCGGCGGAGCTGTTCCAGGCAGCAGGTGGGGTCGTTGGTCCGACAGCCGCTGCTTTGCTGCCCACACGCACGGCGCGAGTCCGCCCCTTCCTAGCTGCGCGCCGCGGCCCCATGGATAACCGAGACTCGGTTGAAATGTTCCACGTCATCTGCCCCGTGCCCTGCTCCCCGGCCCCAGGCGAGTGGCCCGCCGCCATGGTCCTGGCCGTGTGCTGCGGCAACGTGGCCTCCGTGTACGGCATCAGCCAGAAGCTGGCGAACGCGGCCTCGGCAGGCAGCGGCGACGCCGCCGAGGCCGCCGCCGCGGGCCAGCTGGCGGCGGCGCTGCGCGGCCTGTACGGCGGCGTGGGCTCGGGCCAGCTGCCCGACATGGTGCTCAGCCTGGCGCCGCCGCCGGCAGCGGCGGGCACTGCGGCGGCGGCGGCAGCCCCAGGTGCGGCGGCGGCGGCGGCACAGTGTGTTTGGATTGCGCAGTACCGTGCTGCGGTGTGGGGGCGGTGTGGGGGCGGTGTGGGGGCGGGGGCCTCAGTCAGCGCGCTGGGCAGCTGTGGCACACCCAGGGCTGGGCTGGCGGGGGTGGCAGCAGGCGGGGGGCCGGGGGCTGCCGCAGCCTGCTGCCCGCGCGTGTGGGGGGTCGCGCGGTGGGGCCCCAGGCCGCCGCGCCAACAGGCGGGCGCTCCAGGCGGTCGTGCCGGGCCCCCAGGGCACGGCTGCAGGGTGCAGCGCTACACAACCTGGTGCCCCTGCCTGCGCCCCTCTGCCCCGGGACCCGCAGAGACGCTGGAGAAGGCCGACCGCTGGCCACTGGCGGCGCCGCTGGCCGTGCCCGCCGCCGTCGCCTCCATCGCCGGCACCGGCCTCCCGCGCGCCATCGTGGGTGACTCGGAGCTGGGCCCCATCCCGCCGCTGCCGGCCCCCGGCGCCGTCGCGCACTACGGCCTCACCGCCACCGCCGCTGCCAGCGTCGCCGCCGCCGCCGGCGCGGCCGCCGCGGGCATCCAGCTCGGCTCGCACCGCGCTGGCGAAGGCGGCAGCGCGCGCGGCGCCGGCGCCAGCACCGCCGCCGGCGACCTCGAGACCACCTCCGTCGCCTCCTCCGACGCGGCGCAGGCAGCGGCCCGGGCCGAGTTCCTGGGCCACGCTGGCGTCGGTGGCCTGGGCCCCGCCGGCATCGACTTCTCCGACAGCGACAGCGAGGTCAGCGAGGCCACCGGCAGCGCCGCCGACACGCTCGGCGCCGCCAGCGGCGGCCGCCGCATCAAGATCCAGATCAAGGACCGCGGCGGCGCCGCCGCTGCCGCCGCCGACGCAGCCTCGCTGCGCGAGGCCGCCAAGGGCCTGCGGCTGGCGCCGCCAGGCGCCGCCGCTGCCGCGGACGGCGCCGCCGCCGCCGCCGGCTCGCAGCTCAGCCGGCTGGCGTCCAGCGCCTCTGCCGGGGGCGCCGCCGCCGCCGCCGTGCAGTTCCCGCCGGGGCTGTCCTCCGCGCAACTGTACGCCGGCGGCGTGGGCCGCATGGAGGCGGGCGACTGGGCCGCCGCCGCGGCGCACTTCGGCCGCGCCATGGCGGTGCTGCGGCACGACGAGGCCGCCAGCCTGGACGCAGCCGCCCGGGCAGCGCGCCTGGCCTTCTGCGCCTCCTACTACGCCGCCGTGGCGCTGCTGGCCACCGTGGGCACCGCCGCCGGGCCGCGCGAGGCCAAGCTGTACCGCTACGCTGCGGCGCTGCGGCTGGACGCGCGGCACGGCGACGCGCTGCTGCGCGAGGCCATTGCGCGGAACAAGGCGGTCGGCAACTACCGGTGGGGACGGGGTTGGGGGCCCGGGCCGGAGGAGGGTCGAGGGAGGGAGGGGCTGCTCGGGGGCTGGGGAGCATGGGGCCCTGCTGCTGGGTGTGTGCAGGCGGCCCGCTCCAGCCCCAGCCTGTGCCGCCCTCCTCGCACGCCTGGCTGCGCCCCCTGGCGGCGCCTCCCCAGGTACGCGGCGGAGCAGCTGACGGAGCTCATCGGGCGGGTGGCGGACACTGCGCCCGGGGAGTACCTGGCGCAGCTGCAGGTGGGGTGGGAGGGGAGGGGAGGGGAGG
>BDDC01002823.1:0-10221 GCA_001662425.1 Chlamydomonas sphaeroides | reverse complement strand
GGGCAGCAGGGGGCTGGAGTGGACGGGAGGAAGGCAGGCAGCAAGGCGCGGGGGCCAGACGGCGCAGGGGGCGTCTGGATAGGCTTGCGTGGCCGGTTGGGGCGCCAGGAGCTGCGTGGCGCTGCATGGGGCCGGCTGCGGGGGCCAAGGCGGTGTGCAGGGCGGCGGGGTGGCGGGGGTGGGGGCGGTTGTGCAGTGAGGGCGCGGTCAGGTGCTTACGGGCGCCGGGCAGGGCAGCAGACGGCGGGGCAGCTCGAGGAGGCCACGGCAGGGCGCAAGGCGTAACTTTACACATGATGACACCAGCATGGTTGTACCAGTAGGCGGCGGTGCTGCTTGCCCACGGTCGGGGATTGTGTGGGGCGGTGTATTGCAGGCTGCATGGGTGCCAGGCCTGGCAGGCATTGAGCGGCATCGGCGCCGTCATGTGCCCAGGCTCCTGATGAAGCTGTGCGGTTGTGTGATGGGCCAGATACAAGGCGTATCCAGTCGGTGCGAGACTCGTCTCCGTCTCATTGTGTTACATGCAGCCGACTTGACGCGGCCTTGCTGCGGCTGCAGCCCTGCCTCGCACTTTCTTCCCATCCTGCGTCCGTAAGCTGGACCACGCCTGCACTGCGCCCCACGGCTCGCCTAGCACGGCGAACCCTGGGCACCACTCCTAACCACGGGGGCACCCGCCCCCCAAAAACACACGATGTCCGTCGACACCAACACCTGCTCTTCTTCCACACACTCTCTCACGTGATTAGACATCATACAAACGTCAGGTCCAAAATGCTCCACACATCGCTCGTCGTGGTCAAGTCTTCACCCTCCTACGCTCTTCACATCCGAGCCGCTAATGCCATAAATACAAGGGCCCAGCTTCCCAACAACAGCGCAGAGGCCCCAGAGTAGCTACGCACGGATGTTGCCCACGTGCACGGGTGTTCAGGTTACGTTCACAACTGCCACCAAACCAGGTCCGCCGCGGCCCCGCAGTCCCTCCCCTCCGGGGAGTCAGCAGCAGCCGCCCTAGCTGGTCTGCGCCACCACGAACACGGTGGTGGCTAGCATGGCCAGCACCACGCCCACCAGCAGCGGCAGGTACGGCACCGTGCCGCCCGCCGCGTCCTGCTTGGTCCAGGTCTTGTCCACCACGTCCTCCTCCACCCAGTCCTTCCAGTAGTCGCGGGCCGTGCCCACCACCTTCCGCCGCAGCGCCCTGCATACCGGCAGATGAGCGGGGAGAGGGTGGTGAGACGGGGCAGATGAGCGGGGAGGGAGTGGTGAGACGGGGCAGGTCAGCCTGGTGCGGGGGGTGGCAGGATCCTACAGCAGGGGGGTCCGGCCCCACGCAGGGCGAGGGCAGGGGGCCCGCCCGAATGCGCCCTCTCCTGGCGCGCCGCCTGCCGGGGCGACCCGTGCCAGAGCCGCAGACCCTTGCCGCGTCGGCCCGCGCTGCCATCGCCTTGCCTCCGATCTGCCCCGCCGTCCGCGCACTCACGCGTACTGCTCGGGCGTCATCTTGCCGTCCTCGCCGCGCTGCCCGTACTTAGCGTCGTACAGCAGGTCAGCGTCCTTGGCGGAGCGCGTGCTGGTGAAGTCGAGCGCGTTCAGCGCCGCGGAGAAGCCGCTCTGCCTGAGATGAGGCGGGGTGCAGGAAGGGGTGAGGCAGGGGTCTGTAAGAGAGGGGTCGCGAAGGACAGGGAAGACCGATGGGAAGGGGCACGTGGCAGCGGGGCGCAAGGGGGTCCATGCCAGCGCCGTGCCTCACTAACAGACTGTAGTCCGGTCCAGCCCCAGCCAATGCCCGGACTCACTTTTGCCGGGGCTTCTCGGGCTCAGCGGCTGCGGCCTTGCCCTTGGTGGTCCCTTTGGCGCCCTTGGTGGTGGCGGGCTTCTCCTCGACCACAACGGCAGCGTTCTTGCGGAACAGGGCGACCGGCGCGACCGTGAGCGACCGGCCGGCGCGAGCGCCAGCGCTGGGGCGCGACAGGCGGCGCTTCTGCTGCAGCTGCATCATGGTTGCTTGTGCGTGAAGCGTGCGACTGCAGCACAAGTAGCAGTCACGCAGACGCTTGCTCGATTACAGCGCCTGTTTCTGCGGCAGTGACGCTGGTGTGGCGTCAAGGGTGCTATGTCTGCTTATGTAAAGGTTGGTGCTTATATCGACCGCGCGACGGGCTGCCGTGCAGCGGGCACTCGTGTGGCCAGCGACGAGTGGCCCAGCGCCTCCCAGCGGCGAGGGCGAAGAGCCGCTCTGGCCTACGACCGAACCCTGCCGTCGAATGGCGCGAGAATAAGATTTAAAGTCAAGTTCTCTGTCCGCAATCACCGACGCGCATAACACCGAGGTCGACGTCCGTCGCCGCATGTCGGGTTCCGACATGTCCCTCAAGTCTCAAGCGCAAAGCTCGGAGGCCCGACTGCGCCACACATCGCCAAAGGCATGCATCACGCCATTGGGGTTTTTGTGTCATCGGTCACCGCGGCCCAGCAGGCGGGGGAATGCCGGGGTCGCGGCCGGGGGTGGGCGGGGCTTCAGGGGCAACGTGGGGCAACGGGCGGCGTGGCATGGCCCGCATACAACCCTACCCTTCCCACGGCCACCGCTCGCACATTACTCACACAGCTGCTCACGCCGCGCAACTTCCCACGCCTGTGAGCATCCGCTCTGCAAGCTTTCGCAAACTCGCTGCTTTCTCTGCGCAGTAGCTGCAGTAGCATGCTCCACTGCAGCACGAGCTCGGCGATGCAGCCGCGGCTGTGCAACGCTGGGCGAGCTGCTGGGCGCCAGTTGCCATCCATAGGCCTCCGACGCTCCATCGCCACACGCAGCTCGCGACCCGGCTTCAGCGTCCAACCTTCGCTCATCTCGTTGCCGTCGGCTCCGCCGCTGCGATGCGAGGACGACGCGCATGGCTTCACGCACGCGCGCGATGGGCAGCTGCCCGAGCGCTGGCCGCACCAACGCAGCGTGGGGCTTGAGGAGAGCACGTCACAGGGCGCTACCGCCGTCGCGACCTTCTCCGGCGCCGCGGCGCTGCCGGGCGCCGAGCTGCTGGCGGGGCTGACCCCCAAGACCACGCTGCTGCTGGGCGGCATGCTGGCGGGTGAGACCAGGCCTCGCTCGTGCCCAGCTGGCCGCTCTCTCTGGGGCTCAATGCGTAGCGCCCTTCAGCCCCCGGACCCCCGCCTCCCCCCTGCCCCGTCCCGCCTCCATGGCTTGTCACTCCCTCGGCAGCCCCATCTTTACCACCCTCTCCAAACGCTCCCCGTCCCCTCCTCCCCATCTTCCCCGTTTTTCCCTGAACCACCGCCTCCCCCTACCCCAGGCATCGGCTCCGTGTCCGACGCCAGCGGCCCCGGCTCTGTGGCTGCCGCCATCGCGACGCTGGCCATCATCGTGGCGGTGCACGAGGCGGGCCACTTTGCGGCCGCCCGGCTGCAAGGCATTCGCGTGACTAAGTTCGCGGTGGGCTTCGGACCCAGCCTGTGGAAGTACACGGTGAGAGGCGGGGAAGGGGAAGGGGAGGGCAGGGGGAAGGGAGGGGGAAAAGGGTGTGGCAAGGAAACTGGGAAGGAGCTCATGGCAGTCGTGGGATACACTGGGAAAGGGCCCAACCTTCTGACGCCCTGAGAGCCGTGTACATGGGCCAGGGCCTCACGGCCGGGGCAAAAGGGCAGTCGTGCTGCCCGTGGGGTACAATGGGGAAGGGCTCAACCCTCTGACGCAATTAAGTCATGCTCGCGGGCTAGGGCCTCGCGGGCTAGGGCCTCGCGGGCTAGGGCCTCGCGGGCTAGGGCCTCGCGGGCTAGGTGCGGCGCCGCGTCCAGGGCCGCGTGGGGTTGCGGGTCGTGGGCGGCCGCACAGCCCGCCACGCAGCCGGCCGCGGGACTGGTGTAGGCCACCGAGCGGCCGCGGCGCGGGAAGCGCCGCCCCACCCGCCGCCCCGCGCCCCGCCTCTGCGGTGCCCCCTTAGCCCTATGCTCGGGCCTCCTCGCCCCCTGTGCTGCTCATCGTCGCGCCGCCCCCCACGAGCACCTCTTCCCGCCCCCGCCCTCGCCCCCAGGGCGCCGACGGTGTGGAGTACTGCCTCAACGCGGTGCCGCTGGGCGGGTACGTGGCCTTCCCGGACGACGACCCCGCCGCGCTGGAGGGGGGCGACAAGGCCGCAGCCGACAAGGGGGACAAGCAGGGCGATAAGCAGGGCGAGGCCGCGGCCTCGGCCTCGGCCGCCTCCGCCGCCCCCGCCGCCCCCGCCGTGCCCCGGCTGTCGCCCGACGACCCCGACCTGCTGAAGAACCGGCCGCTGCCGCAGCGCGCGCTGGTCATCAGCGCGGGTGTGATCGCCAACATCGTGTTTGCCTACCTCGTGCTCATCGCGCAGGTGGGGGCAGCGCAGGGGAGGCAGGGGAGAGGGGAGGGGAGGGGACAGGAGAGGGGGCCGTGGAGCAGGCCTGGGCGGGATGCTCGGGGGCGGACGCCCATGGGCGGCAGCTGCCGCCGCCTTCCCCTCCCCGGCTCCCTGGCCTTCACCCCGCCTGCCCTCGCACCAGCTACCCGGCCCCGTCTTCACCGCTGCCCTGCCACCCGCCTACCTCACCTACCCCCGCCGCCCCCCAGATCGCCAGCGTGGGCAAGGCCGAGACCGCCTTCCTGCCCGGGGTGCGCGTGGGTATGCCGGACAGCGCGCTGGCGCTCAGCAGCGCGGGCGCCAAGGCGGGGCTGCGGAGCGGCGACATCATCATCGCGGTGGGGGACACGGTGGTGCCCTCGGACCCCACCCAGGTGGGAGAGGAGGGAAGGAGCCGGGGAAGGGAACGGGGGAAAGGCGGGCAAAGGGAGAGCGTGTATTCAACGTTTATGGCCGAAATAGAGTACCACCCCGTACGCGTCGCGCCCCGGGTTGGTGACGTGCTGGAGTGTTCAACTTTTCCGGCCGAAATAGAGTACTACCCTACAAGTGGCACGCCCCGGGTTGGTGACGCGCTGGTCGTGCGTAGGAAGAAAGTAGGGATGCGGTTAGATGCACCCGTGCGTGAAGCAAAGCCCAGCGCCGGCTTGGTGTGTTTTTATGTCCAAGCGTGTGCATGCGTGAGGGCTGCGCTGCGGGACGAGGGGGTGCCCCTCGGACCCTGCCCTGGAGGGTCCCAGGGAACGTGGGGGAAGGGAAGGCAGCGGATGGGGCTGGGGGGTCGTTGGCAGGGGAAAGGGACACGCGGGGGGGGGTCCAGGCGGATGTAGTTTGAGGGCTGCGCGGAGGCAGGGGCGCCCGCCAAGGGAGGGAGCCGCTCGGCGGATGTTTGGCGAGGGCCGGGGAGGCCTCTGGCAGCACTTGCTAGAGGAAGGCGCGCGCGATGTTTGCCGTCCCACCAACTCGGCACTGCCCGCCCTCCTGCCGCCCCGCCCCCCGCCGCAGGTGTCCGCCGCCGTCTCCCGCATCCGCTCCAGCGCCGGCCGCGAGCTGCAGCTCACCGTGCGCCGCGGCGGCCAGGACGGCCCCGCCGCGTACGGCCCCTCGGCCCCGGCCTCGGGCGCCGAGACGCTGACGCTGACGGTGGTTCCGGAGCCGGGCGCCGACGGCGGCGGCCGCATCGGCGTGCAGCTGAGCAGCCACACCTACATCGCGCACACCTACGCGCAGGGGCCGGGCCAGGTGCTGGGCATGGCGCACTCGGAGTTCCTGCGGTGCGTGGAGGGGCGGGAGGGGGGCGATGGGAGGGGGAGGAGGGGAGGGGAGGGGCGGAAGGGGCTAGGGGGAGGCGGGAGGGGGCCGGAGCGTGGCTGGCCAACTGGCGCCGCCTGGCAGGGGCCGGGCCAGCGCCTCGGGCGGGCCGGGTGTGTGCGTGTGCGAACTGCTCCAGGCTCGGTGAGGGCCAAGGTTCGGGACCAGGGCGGGGGACGCCAGGTGCCATGCTCTCACCCCTCCCCCGCCCGCAACCCCTCCCGCAGCCTGTCCGGCACCGTGCTCAACGGCCTCGGCCAGATCGTGACCAACTTTGCCAACTCCGCCAGCCAGCTGTCGGGCCCCGTGGCCATCGTGGCCGCCGGCTCCGAGGTGGCGCGCACCGACGCCGCCGGCATCTTCCAGTTCGCGGCCATCGTCAACATCAACCTGGCCGCCGTCAACCTGCTGCCACTGCCGGCGCTGGACGGCGGCTACCTGGCGCTGCTGGCGGTGGAGGGGCTGCGCGGCGGCCGCAAGCTGCCCGCGGAGCTGGAGCAGGGCGTCATGGCGGGCGGCTTCCTGCTGCTGACGGCGCTGGGGCTGGGGCTGGTGGTGCGGGACACCATCAACCTGCTGTGAGCGGGGAGCCGGGAAGCGGGGAGATGAGGGGAGGGGAGGGGGGTAAAGGAGAGCGTGCTGACTGCGGCGTCCTTGACACGAGGGCCGAGGGTGCGAGGGAAGCGGTGGGAGAGGGAGTGGGGGGAGGGCGGGGGGAGGGAAGAAGAGGAATTGAGGGGGCCGGTGCAGGGCAGGGCATGGTGTGTGCGTGTGCCCGCATGGGGCGCGAATGTGAGCGGGGTTGGCGAGGTTGCGTACATGCGGGCTGGGGTGTAGGGTTAGGTGGCGCAGGTCCGGGTGTGGCAGCGGGTGTGGCAGCGGGTGTGGCCTGCGGTGGGTGGCGGCCTGGGTGGCGCGGTGCGGTGGGCCCCGGTGCGGGCCGCCGCCGCACGGGGCAGAGGGCGGCAGCGTGCAGGGGCCGGCAGCGGGCCCAAGAGGCGGCCTGGGCCCATGCGTCGTGCGTGGCTAGACCAGTCCTGTCCAGTCCAGTGAGGGGCCGCAAGCAGCTGCGGCTGCCTTCGTGGGCCCCGGTTGCTCGGGCGCGGCGCCAGGCGCGGGCGCTGGCGCGGGTGCGCGGCGTGGCGCGGCATGGCGTGGTGCGCGGGCGCTGGCGGTGGTGAGGCGTGGCAAGGGATGGCGGGGGTGGCAGGCCGCTTTAGTGCCCTCCGGTGCGCTCCGCGCTCGGCTCTCGCATGCAAGTGCTCTGTGGCGACGTGCCCTGCCGGCCCAGCCCGCTGCGGCCACTGGAGCCTGTTCAGGGCGTGTCAGGGAGGCACCTGCCCGCGAGCCCCCTCGCCAGCGCACTGCAGCTGCACCCAGGTGCCGCCTGCTCCTCCAGGTCGGCACAGGTGCCTGCAGCGCACCCGGCTCCGATAGCCTAGCCCAACATGTTCTAGCAGGGGCGACCCCGCTTAAGCTGCATGCCGACATGCCGGCACGTCCAGGTACGTCCAGCGCTCTACTGCGCTGGCAGCAGCTTGAGGAGCTTTTCAGGAAAAGGAAGAGCTTTGTACCTAAGCAGCGTCGTCGTATGGGATGTTGCGCGCGCTTGCGACGCGCTTGCGGGCAGTCGCGCTTAGCCATGCCGCTCACGCGTGTCCACTGGCCCCCGCGCACCACCCAAGCGAGCGGGCAGGTGCTAAATGGTCGTTTCCGCATGCTGGGTGATGCAGGAAGGGGCCCAATCGCGCGCCCTTTGGGGCAATGGCGTACGGCACATCCCGATCTCTCTGCAAGCGCACGAAAGCCGGTTCCTCGCCCTCGGTTTCCTGTCACTCGTGCCACTTCGCAGAGTAACCCAAGAAAAATGGCCGCCCTTACCGCCAAGGCTTTCGCTGCCGCCCCTGTGGCCCGCCCCAGCTCGCGCCGCTCATCGGTCGTCGTCCGCGCCCAGGCGCAGGATGTGGTGCGTCGCTTGCATCAGCAATAGCAGAACTCAGATCAGCTCGAGGCGCAGCGATCGACTGCTGTGGCCTCGTGTCGGCAGGCACTGGACAAAGTCGCATGGCGAGCTGAAGTTCCTTTCTGCTCGCTGCCGTGCAGAACCGCCGCGCTGCTCTGGGCGCCCTGGCCGGCGTTGCCGCCCTGGCGTCGAGCGCCGCTCCGTCGCAGGCTTCGTTCGGTGACTCTGCCAACGTGTTCGGCAAGGTGACCAACAAGTCCGGCTTCGTTCCCTACGCTGGCGATGGCTTCGCTCTGCTGCTGCCCAGCAAGTGGAACCCCAGCACGGAGCGCGACTTCCCCGGCGTCACCCTCCGGTGAGCGTTGGGATGCGGTCAGCTTGCGCGCTTGCTGGCTTCGTCGTCGCTGGCCAACCGCGCACATGACGCCGATCAGCATGCATTGGGGCGCTGTGATCTAGCGATCCTGTTATTTGTGCCTGTCGCGCTTGCTCGCGCGGATCGTGTCGCACTTCGGCGCTGTTCAGCAAGCGACAATTCTTCGTGGCTGTCCATGCTGACGCTCTTTTCTTGATGTTCGCGCCCTGCAGCTACGAGGACAACGGCGATGCCGTGAACAACCTGGTCGTCATTGCCCAGGACACCGACAAGAAGTCCATCGAGGACTTCGGCTCGCAGGACAAGTTCCTGGAGCAGGTCTCGTACCTGCTGGGTCGCCAGGCCTACTCCGGTGAGCCGGCGCGCCCTTGTTGTGTGCCGACCCCTGAAGCCGCGTCCTGCAGCAACTCAGCCCCTGGTACCCTGCTTACGCTGCCTCCCCTCTCCCGTGCTTGTCTGCCCGACCAGGCGAGACCCAGTCGGAGGGTGGCTTCGCCCCCAACCGTGTGTCCGCCGCCTCGCTGCTGGACGTGTTCAGCACCACGGACAAGAAGGGCAAGAAGTACTACAAGTACGAGCTGCTCGTCCGCTCCGGTGAGTCGCATAACACGCGTGCGGGGCTTCGTTGTCGGGCTCGGTTGCACAAGTTTCGATTTTACCCTCTGCACGCTTGCTGTGATGTACGCACCCGTTGTCTCCCGCTGCCACTGTCCGGTGCCTCCTCCTCCAGCCGATGGCGATGAGGGCGGCCGCCACCAGCTGATCTCTGCCACCGTCGGCAGCGACAACAAGCTGTACATCCTCAAGGTCCAGATCGGCGACAAGCGCTGGTTCAAGGGCGCCAAGAAGGACGCCATGGGCGCCTTCGAGTCGTTCACCGCTGTGTAAATTCCTCACTGTGGTGTGCCAGCCTGATGGGCCAATACCTGGCCGCCTCCCGCTGCTGCTGGCTGCCTAGGCGCGGCTGGCGGGGCGGTGCGGAGGTTAGGTAGGCCGCGGCCTCAGCTTCACGGCAGTGGTGCGCGGCCGGCGCCGAGGCGGCTGAGCGATGAAGCGGCTCCCGGAGCCGCGTGAGCGGCGGTAGGGTAGCTGCTGGGGTCGCTTGGTGGTAGGAGGTGTCCTTCGGCGGGCTCGTTGAGCGTCAGACGGAGGGCCGCGTGGAAGCGCTGGCTCTGCGGGTCGTCGGATTTGGGACTCTGCGCTGAAACCGTCACCGATGGACCTCTGTCGGTGCGGTGAAGCGTGGGGAAGGTGGCTGAGGTTCCCCATTTTGCTTTCGGCGTTGGGGGCTGCCCACGGCTTGGCGGCGGATGCCGGGGGTGGGAACTGGTGGAGTGGCGTGTGGGGCCCGTGACAGTGCGTTGTGAGGCCGACACGCTGCGTCAAGAGAAGATCTAAGCGTCGTCTTGAGAAGCGCCATTTCCTCTATAGCATGGGAATGGTTGCACGAACGTGCACGCGTGGTGAGAGCCGTGAGTGTCCGTGTACAGCTAATGCGGTCATTCGGCCGCGCCCAAAGCCTGGCATGTAACCATGCTGGGGTAGCTGTTCGTGCAGCGTCTGATCCCAGAAGCTGCTAACATCCCCTTGAACCTCCTGACGCGTGCAGCGTGCATGGGAGACCGGAAGTCCAGCTACTGCGGTCATTCGGCCGTTAAAGGCTGGGGCGTCTCACTGGGGGTAAAATCAAGCCGCCATCGATATGGACTTCATCGCCACACAATGTCTTCCTATCAGGATACGCCGCTAAGCGATGGAGCTCCGTAGCGATCTCATTCCGGTTTCACAGGAATAGCAAGGTGCTGTTGGCATGGGTGGCCTCCTGGCCCCGGCCCCAGAACAATGCCCTGGGGGTAAGTGCCGTAGTACTGGCGACCCAGGGGCGTGCAGCTCCAGCTAGGATGCCCCTTGGATTCGTCTGGGCGCCCGCACTGGCGGAGCCGCGGCCGTGACCATCCGTGACTGCGACCAGTGCACTTGTTACGTTCTGTAGCAAGCCCAGCCCGCACTGAAACTTTGTCCACATCACACACTCGCGTTTCTGATGCTCAACGAGCCTATTCAGTCACACACCAGGGGAAATCTCCCCTGTCACACACTCAGGAGGACGGGGCGATGGGCGCTGAGGTGGATGCCCCACAACAAGGGGTAGGCGGCGGCGCTGGGGT
>BDDC01002819.1:0-10236 GCA_001662425.1 Chlamydomonas sphaeroides | reverse complement strand
TGCCTGCCTGCCCCCCTGCCTGCCTGCCTGCCTGCCTGCCCCCCCTGCCTGCCTGCCCCCCTGCCTGCCTGCCTGCCTGCCTGCCTGCCTGCCGTGGCCCCTGGCGCTGCTGGCGGCACTACGGCCACAGCCGGGCGCCTGCAGAGACACACAGCGCCCACAGCGCCCACAACATACTAGCGCGCCGACCCCTCCTGCCACTGCTGCCCCAGCCGGCGCTGCCGTCCTCCCAGTGCTGCCGGCAGCCGCTGTGCACCCAGGTGCCACGGGGGCGCGCAGCGCACTCGCGCACCCTCCCCCTCTGCTGCCAGCGCCGCGCCAGTCAGCACCGCCCCCCCCGGGTGCCGCCAGCCGCTGCTCCTGGGCCTGGGCCTGGCCCTCTGACGCGCGCCGCCAAGGCAGCCAACACCGGGTCCGCAGCGGCTGCTCGCAGCATCCCTTCCGGTGCTGCCCAGCCAGTGCTCAAGCCAGTGATACAATGACAACATCGCAGCGCGCTCGCCCAGGACCTTCCCAGCGCCGCAAGCTGCAGGCAGCCACCCACCTGCCACAAAGGCGCCCAGCGCCGCCGACAGGTCGCCCGAGGCCAGCGCCAGCGCCGCCCCCGCGCCGCCCTCTGCCGTGGCGGGCAGGTCGTGGCCCCGCCGGGTGGCCGAGGTAAGGCCGCGCGGCTGGCCCGCGCCGGCTGGGGGCGGGGCGGGCAGGGGCGGGGTGGGGGCGGGGTCGGGCGGTGAGAGCCACCGGGGCGGGCAGGGGCGAGGCGCCGGGGAGCCACCGGGGTGAGGAGCCAGCAAAGGGTAGGGACGGGGAGGGCGAGTGGGGCTGGTGCCGTGGTGGGGGAGGGGCGGCCGCCCGTGCTGGTGAGGCTCCCCCGTGGGGGCCGTTGGACTGTAAAACCAGCGCGGGAGTGGATGGGGCTCCTGCGTGCGGCCAGGGAGGGGCGGGGCAGCTGGGGCGCTCGGCTCACCCGCAAAGGGGTTGGCGTTGCGGGCGATGTTCTCCAGCGCCCCCGACGCGGCCAGCAGCAGCCGCAGCCGCGGGGCGGCCTCCGCCTTGAGCAGCAGCTGGAGGGGAGGGAGGCAGGGAGCGGGCAGGGAGGGGGAAAGCACGTGAGGTAGGCAGTTGGGGTGCGAGCGACGGGAAAGGAGCAGGGCTGTGTGTTCGGCGACGCCCGCTCCTCACCCCACCGCCCGCCTTGTCCCGCGCACGGCCGCGTCCACCGGCCCCCACTGCAGTCTGCACTCCTGCCCCTGCCCGCAACCAGCACGCCACCGCACGCCACTGGCCCCCCTCCTCTCCCGCCCAACCGCCCAACCGCCCAACCGCCCAACCGCCCACCTTGTCCAGCGCCAGGCAGCGCCCCTCGGGGCCCGTCACCAGCTGGGCATGCGCCGCCGCCAGCCGCCGGTCCTCCTGCGGGCCGCCGCCGCCGCTGCCGGCGGCGCCGCCCTCACTGTCGCCGTCACCGTCGGGCCCCTGCCGAGCGCCGCCACCCAGGCGGGAAGCCGCCGCCGCGCCGCCGCCGCCGCCGCCGGCCGCGCCCGCCTCCTCGTTGCCCCACAGCGACGCCAGCCGCATGACCAGTCGCGGCGCCGCCGCCAGCCCCGCTTCCTGCGCCGCCGCCACGAGCCATCCGCCGTCGGCGCCGGTGGCCAGCTTGCCACCTGCCGCTGCGCCGTCCGCCCCGGAGCTCTGCGGAGCGGGGGGTGGTTGGTGCAATTGGGTTGTGGGCTTGGATGAGGCTCGGATGAGGGAGGGGGCAGCCGGAGGCGGACATGCGGCGAGGGGGGAGGTCGCGGACTTGAAAGATGCGGTGCCGCCCTCCCCCTCCCCGGGTAGGCGGTGCCGCCCTCCCCCTCCCCGGGTAGGCGGTAGCGCGCCTCGGTGGCGTGTTGCTGGTGCGCGAGGGCTGCGGCGGCGTGGCGGCGTGGCGGCTCGCAGCCGGGGCCGCGGCTGCGGTGCCTGCGGTGCCGGGCTGATGTGGTGCTGGTGTGGTGCGGTGCGGCGGCAGCGGCGGCGGCGGCTCAGTCCGGGGTGGCGGCTAGCTTGCGCGCGAGGTCTGGGTGGCGGTGTGGCTGGGTGGCGGTGTGGCTGGGTGGCGGTGTGGCTGGGTGGCGGTGTGGCTGGGTGGCGGTGTGGCGACGCGGCGCCCTCGGATGGGCTGGCGGCGCCCTCGGCCGCACCTGCGCTGACGTCAGCAGGGGCGCCAGCAGCGGCGCGTCCAGGCAGCCGCTGACCTGCGGGTGCGCGGGGGCAGGCAGGGCCGGGCGGGGCGTGGGCGCCAAGGAAGCGGAGCGCCTTGATACCAGCCGCCCGGCCTCCAGGCCCCACCCGGGCATGCCCTAGCAGCTCCTGTCCGGAGCCCCGCTCCCTGGGCCACTCAGTCACCCTGCAACTCGGCCACGCCGCCGCAGCACAGCCGCCGCCGCCGAGCCTGGCAGCCCTGCAGCACCCCGGCCTGCAACACAGCCGCCGCCGCCGCAGCACCTGTCCAATTTGACCCCAACTACCCTCTACCCCCTTTCCCCTTCCCCGGCGCCCCCCTCTCCCAGCTCCCCCCACCTGCGCGCGGCACCGCAGCCGCAGCCCCTCCGCCAGCGCCCTGTCGTACGGCCGCACTGCCCAGCCCTCCAGAGGCACCACCGCCGCCTCGCCCGAGGCCGCCGCCGCCGCCGCCTCCGCGGCCGCCGCCTCTGCGCCGTCGGCGCGCGAGCGCAGCTCCGTCAGGTCGGCAAAGGCCTCGCGCAGCAGACGCTTGACCCGGGCCAGGTCCTCGGCGGTGGGCGGGGCGGGGGGAGGCGAGGAGGCGGCAGGGTTGGGAGAGGGCGGGGCGGCGGCGGAGGAGGAGGCGGCCGGGGGAGGCGGAGCGGCGGCGGCGGAGGAGGAGGCTAGGGAGGTGGTAGGCTCGGCGGCGGCGGCGGAGGCCGCCGCGGGCGGGGCGGGGGGCTGCGGGGGAAACCTGCGGGGCGGGTGGGGCACCGTGTGTTTGCTGTTAGGGTGTGGCGGCTGGGCGCTGGCCGTGCACAGGCGGCAGCGTGAGGGCTGGCGGCGCTGCGCGGCGGCGCTTGGCTGTCGGCAGCTCCGCAGCGCGCACGTGGGGAGCGCGCAGGCATGCGAGGGGAGGGGGTGTCATTGGTACTACGAACGCGAGGGGGTGGGCGTGTCCCAGCGATCTGCTGCTGTCGTGCTGCCTATGGGGACACGGGGGGCAGGGGGGCGTGGACCAGTGTGTGTGTGTGTGTGCGGCAGCCCCCGGGGAGCCCGTACCTGGGCGTTGCGCCGGCGGTCGCAGGCGGCGGCGCCGCAGCGCCCAGCGCCGACATGGCCGCCGCTGCCGCCAGGGCCGCCGCCGCCGTCACGGCCGCGCCGCGGGATGGAAGCCGGTCGCCGCCGCCGGCGCCGCTGCTCGCGCTGGCCCCGTCGCCGCCGCGGCCGCCGCCAGAGCCGCCGCCGGTGGGGCCGCCGCGGCGGCTGGGAGGCCTGCCGCCGGCGCCTGCGTCTGGGCCTAGCGGTCCGGCGCCAGCGCCCATTTGCCACGACATTGGCAACGACAGGGCACCGCGTCTACTGCATGCTGGCGTTACTCGCCAGCTAGTTGTCCTTGCTGGGCAGGTGGCTGCGCTGGGCCGGCGGGCACATGACGTGCAAGCGGCACCGGCGCCGCGCAGCGAGCCCGCAGCTCCCGTCATCATCGGTGACTTGGCCTGGTAAGGGCAGGGCCCTAGGGGGCTTTGCGGGTGCCGCCGCGAGCGATTGCACAATTGGATCGCTGCTCGGGTTTACGCTGCTTGCCCGGTCAGGGGTACGGTTGATAGTGTAATAATCAGCAACATGCGTTAGTGACTGTGCGCGAGCTGCCGCCAAAGAGGTCGCGGACCGTGCATGGGGGAACACCGGTTGCTGTATTGGTTGCGTGCACTCGTGCGAAGCCCGCAGCAACTGTAAGGACCCAAATGTGCTAACTTACATGAAGTAGCGTATTCATGAGGCGCTGAAGCCCTTGACGCCTAGGGTGGCCTGACGGGGCGTGGTTGCGACCCAGCACCGCGCCGCGCTTCTGAACTCGCCTGCTACGCGGAGCAATCGGGCGTACCATCAACGACCACTTAACTCCACCACTCAGCAACCTCACTAGGGCGACCTAACCAATCCTCACCCATTGCTTGGCCGCAGAGAGGTGCGCCCAAACAGTATCCGTACCCTATAACATGCTTACTTTGGGTCAAAGCAGCTGCAGCGACCGCGGCCCGCAGTGCCTCCGCGCGACGTCGACCATGCTAACCCCTCATCACTAGTACGTCGCCCTGCCCCCGCCCCTAACGCTGCCAGCTCGCGCCTTCCGAACGCAGGAGCTATGGCGCGCTGTTCGGAGTCCGGCGACATGGAAACCGACTCCGCACCAACCGCTACGTCTACATCCGCGCCCGCGCAGCCGCCCCACAGCGCAGCCGCCCCGGCCGCGACACCACCACGCACGGCACACACCATCATCCGCATCCCCCGATGCGCCTCCGACCCCTGCCTGCGCCGTGTCGTAGCCGCGGCGGGGCCGCTGCTGCGGGTGCTGGGCCGCACCAAGCCGCCGCTGCCGGCCTCGGTGCGCAATGCCTGGCACGGCGCCGCTGGCGCCGACGACGCCAGCGACCCCAGCGACCCCATGGACCTGGCAGACGCCGGCGCCGCTGCCATCCGGAGCGGTCCGGTGCGCCCGCCGCCCAGCCCGTCCGGCTGCGTCCGGCACGCCGCGCCCAGCGACTGGCCCGAGCTCGCCGTCAACCTGCAGCAGCAGCTCCAGGAGCAGCAGCAACAGCACCAGCTGGAGCTGGAGCCGGCGTTCGCGCCGGCGGGCGACGCCGCGCCTGCGGGGCAGCAGCCGGCCGAGGTGGAGCCGCCGTGCATCGCCCCGCGCGGCGCGGCGCACGGCCCGGCGGCAGCCGCCGCCTGCGCAGGCTCTGCCGCCGCCGCCGCCGCCGCCGCGCGTAGCAGCTCCTGTGCCGCCGAGCCGCCGCAACCTGCACCCCAGTCAGTACAGTCGCCACAGGCCGCCGGAAAGCAGCAGCTCTGTGCAGCTGGCGGCAGCGCCACTGCGCGTGGGCTGGAGCCTGCAGCCGCCCAGCTGGAGGCCGCAGCCGCCGCCGGAGCGGCTGCGGCTGCGGCCTGCCAGGGCCGCAGCAGCCCGAGCCCGCCGCAGCCGGCCGCCACCCAGCTGCTTGTGTCGCGGCCGCGGGCGCCGTTCACGGTGGGCTCCGTGCCATCCGCGGCAGGCCCTACCGACCCCTGCGTGCCTTCAGCGGCCTTGCCCTGCCCCAGCCTGAGCCCCGGCACGGGCACGGAGCCGCCGGCGCCGTCAGCACACATCCCTGCCGGCTACGAGTCAGACTTCGACGTCCGGTACGACGAGTCTTCGGACCGGTCCGTTTCGGTGCGGGTCGTCCGGCTGCGCCGGGCGCAGTCCTGCGCCGCCGACGCCGCTGCTGCCGGCAGTGCCTGCGGCGCCGCCGTCGGCGTCGGCAGCTCCGCTTGGCGGCCGGCGCTGGCGCTGGCGCTGCCGGAGGGGCTGCAGGGCTTGGTGGCGGAGGGCCTAGGCGGCGGAGGGTGGCCGCAGGGAGGCGATGGCGGCGGCGGCGGTGCTGAGCGGGACGGCGGTGGCGGCGGTGGCTCGGCGCGGCAGCGCAGCGTTGCCCTGACGCGCAAGCGCATCCTTGAGGTGCCGCTGACGGTGTTGTGAGGGACGGCAGGACGAGTAAGGTGCGGCAGGACGATTGGAGCAGGTTGCGCGGAGCAGGTGGCGGCCGCCCTGCGGCAAGGGCGGCGGCCGCTGGCGGCCGCTGGCGTGGGGGCGACCGCTCCGCTCGCTGTGACGCTGTGACGCTGTGACGAGCGGGCGGCAGCAGACGGTAGGGCGGCGGGGCGGAAGGCGGCGGCGGTGTGGTCGTCGCCGGGTGCTTCCAGTGGGGATGGCAGCACGAGTCTCCGGCGGCAAAGGACCTCGAGAGGCAGAGTGTGGGCGCTTGCGGAGTGTCACCGTGTGTGATGGTACGTCTGATCTTGTATGCGAAGGCGGTGTGCTGGGCAGTAAAGGGTTTCGTGCTTATCTGTATCTGTTATCGAGCGGCAGGACTGGCGGCAGTGTACACCAGCGGCTGCGCTGAGGGGGACAGGCGCACTCAGGCGTCCAGCAATTCAGGCTTTTGGGGGCACGTGAACCTGGCAGTTATGGTATGTGTTTCAACGTATGAAGCGTGGCGCGCGCTGTTGTTGTCAGAACCTTGGCCCGTACGGGCCTGGTGGCGAAAGCTGAGCGCGCGCGGACTCACGACCGGCAGAGATTCTCGAGAGGTGGGTTGCAGTACTGACGGAGAGCAAGGCGCGCTCGCGCCTAGCGAGCTAGCGTGTGGGGCACTGCTTGCTGCAAGTCCAGCAGCAGCGGGCGGGCAGTTCGGTACCTGGCGAAACAGAGCCAGCGGAGGAGGCGCGTGAGTTTGTGAAGTGTACATACACAAGGTGCCGTAGCGTGGCGAGGGCTGCCGTCGGAGTTGTGGCGGTCAGGCCGCTGCGCAGGCAGCGTGTGGTGCTGGGGGGCAGGCACCGAGCCGGGCTGGCGGTGGCGGTGGCAGTGGCCGCGTTGTGTGTGAGAGGGGTAGCAGCGGAGTGCTCCACAAGCTGGGCCGGCGCCGGACAGCGGGTTGGGTTCAGGTAGGATGGTGATGGAGCGACTGTGTGCGGGGGCGGCCGCGAGGCCACAAGGGGCAAGCTGCACGGGAGCAGCGGGTGGCCGGAGGCCGCCTCCTGCAGGAGGCCGCTGGCCTGCTACCTCTGGCACCTCGATGCGCGAGTGCACCATGTAGCGTGACCGGCGAGGCCGACCCGTGTTCGGGCCCAGAGGTCCGTCTCCTGTGCTCCGTGCGCTGCCCCTCGTCCCCTCCTCCGTCGACGTGCGTACCAGCCAGACGCACAAGCAGGCTCCTTAAGAAACACAGACCGAGTCACGAACCTGTACCTGCAATCCTGCGAACCCGACGTTCCACCCATCGCTGCTGCGACGGGGGGCCAAGCAGGCGAACAAGCGAGCATGCAGTGTGGAGCGAAGCAACGGCACGCAGCAGCCGGCCAACTCACCTGGTGGCGTGCCTGTGCGCTGCGCTCTCAGCGTCTCAGGCCGCCACGTCGTGGGGCAGCGCTCAGCCCTCAGCAAGGAGTAGGGACGCAGCATAGAGGCGTGCACTTGCACTCGGCCCTCGGTCCGCCAGATGGTGGGCCACCGCGGCCCCCGCTGGTGCAATGCAGCTCAGCGCCGCCACCGGCGGGCGGCGCTACGTGCCAGACCATCCTGATTGAGAAAGTTTGGGCTCACGCTGACGGGGGCGGGGGACGCGTTACGCAGAGCTGCGGTGTTTCGAGGGCGGCAGATCCAGAGCGTGCACAGGGTCGCAGTTGGCCTTGGGTCGATGCCGCGGCGCAGTCCCGGTGACGGTAGCGGTGGTGGGGACGGCCCACGTCCGGGCCAGCTCCGACTCCCGGGCTGCTGCCTGAGGGTGTGTGGACACACGCCACACGCCACACGCGTGCCCGGCAGCCAGCCAGCGTCGTCCACTTGCTGTGCTAAGACCACCGCACGAGGATATGCCGCCTAGGCCCAGCCCGCGAGCAGCCCGGCGGTCCAGGCTGCGTCCGCGCCACACGAGCTGCCACCCTGAGGTGGCCTCCCGCTGACACTCCGGCAACTCCGGCAGGCTCCGAGCGTTGCGGAGGGGATGTCGAGGAGGCCAGAGTGCGGGGCGGAGCACATTCCACCGCCTGGGGCCGCCCCTGTGCAAGGGGGGTCGCGGACGCCAGAGGAGGTCCGCACGCCGCGCCACCCGCCCGCGGCACCGCGCCAAGCCGCCGCCGCAGCAGTGGGGGGCTGCTGCCCCGGGGGGTGCAGAGGCGCACAGCCCCTCGACTTGCAGCTGGGCTTCGCAGCAACCCCTCAACTTACATGTCCCTGCCAGGCGCCAACTCTGCCCCAGTCATGCCAGCCGTGCACTGCCCCATGCACATGCGACGGAGCGCACAGACGGCCGCCATGGCTGGCCCCCTCCCCCCACAGCGCATCATCGCTGCTGCCAGGGCCACGCGGCCCCACGACTGACGGCCCCGGGCCACACCTGCCGCCCTGACCCCCGCCCACCGCCGCCTCCCACACTCGAGCCCCTCAACCTGCAAGCCAACCTGCGGACCAGCCATGCGCCCCTGCGCCCCAGAGCGCCTCCTGCCCCCCAGCATGGCGCTGCTCCCCCAGGTAGCCGCGCCAGCCCCTCACAACACCCCGTGCCCGCAGAGCACACCGCATACACCCAGCCGCCGGCGTGTGGCCGCACGCAAGCCCCAAGGCCCCGCCCCACCCCATCCACCACACGCACGCTGCAGCACGTACGTCTGCGTCTTCGTTGGCAGCGGCGTGCCCCCTAAGGCCAATCCCCAACCCTGGTCAGGCAGTCCCCTGCTCGCTCATCCCCTGCCTGAGGGACGCCCCTGGGCTGCCTGTGCGCAGCCACACAGCCCCTGAGCCCCCGAGCCCTGCCGTCCAACCACCGAGACTCCGGGGGACCAACACCAACGCTACTGTCAACCACCGCGCATCAGCTGATCAGAGCTCCGGCGGGAAAAGCGATGCAGACGACCGCTGCCGCTTGCGCCGCCCGACGACCTCCTCGCCCGCGCCCTGGCCCTCACCCGCCGCCGCGGCAGCCGACGGCGCAGCGACCGCCGCCGACTTGGTCGGCGTGCTGCCGCCGCCACCGGCAGCGCCGCCGCTGGCCTCGCCGCCACTGCCGCCGCCGCCGCTGCCGCTGCCGCGGCCGACGGAGGGGATGCCGCCGGCGGTGACGGTGACGCCGCGGCTGCTGGTGGCCGCGGCGGCGGCGGCGAAGCTCGGGTGCGGCGGCCGCCCCGCGGCGGCGGCGGCGGCGGGGGCGGCCCGGCGGGGGTCGGCCTCCATCATGGCCGCCTGCAAGGGGCGGGCAGTACAAGCGGTGGCGGCGACAGGGCGTGAGCCGCCCCTCCTTTCGCCTCCCGTTCTTCTCGTCGTCGGCCCAGCAACCCCGCGCCCGGCGCCGCCCTCCCTACCCACGCTTCTCGCTCCTTCCCCCCGCGCCGCGCCGCGCTCTCCTGCCCGTCCCTTCGCCATCCCTCCCCCCTCCCCACCCCTCCCCAGCCCCCCGCCCCCCTCACCTCCCGCACCAGCAGCTGCAGCGGCTGCAGGCTGGCGCCGCCGCCCGGCGGCCGCTTGCGCGCGGGCGTCGCCAGCTGCGCGCGGGGGCCCAGGTGCCGCCGCGCCCACTCCTGCGGGGCGGGGCGGGGCGGGGCGGGGCGGGGCGGAGCAGGCGGGCGACAGGAGGGGAGGGCGGGCGGTGGCGTGTAGGCGTACGGCCTACTGGGCGCGCGAGGCGTGCCAACGGCGTTCTCCGGCCCCCGCCGCCGCACGCGGCCCCCCCCGTTGCCCGGCCCCCGCCGCCGCACGCGGCCGCCGCCGCCGCACCGTGAGCGCGGTGCGCGCCAGCTCCATGGTGGCGGGGTCCTGGGTGCGGGTGTAGACGCGCAGGATGCGCTCCTGTTGGAAGGGGGAACAGGGGTGGGCGGCAGGGGTGGGGCATTGGAGGGGGCGGTAAGCCCCGACCGGCGGCGGCAGCGGTGGCGGGTAGCAGGTCCGCGACGGGGCCGCGGCGCAGCCCGATGCCCACAACCAAGGCGCCGCCACATCAACCAACCAACCAACCAGCCAGCCAGCCAGCCGGCCAACCAACCAGTCAGCCAGCCAACCAACCAACCACACCAACCCACCAACCCTGACGCCCCGCACCTGGTGGTGCTGCGGCACGATGCCGAGCACCTGGTCGGGCTGCGAGGGGGAGCGGGGGTTCGGTGGGGATGGTGGGGTGGGGTTTGGCAGGCGTGCAGGAGGGGCGGGGTGTGTGCAGCTGAGGGGTCGACCCCCGGCAGCGGCAGCGGCAGCGGCAGCGGCAGCGTAGGGGCGGCGGAGGGGCAAAGGGCAGCGGCGCAGGCGCGAGGGCGCGAGGGGTCAGGGCAGGGCGGGGTGAGGCGGGGTGAGGCGGGGAGGGCGCCGGGAGGCGGAGGCAGCGGGCTGCCCAGGGCGAGGGGCGCAGGCGGCCAGGCGGCCAGGCTGCGCCCCCACGCCGCGCCGCCCCCGCACGCGTGCCCAAACCCCTCGGGCCCCCTCCCCCCTCCCCCCTCCCC